>CABHPQ010170693.1:0-46649 GCA_902168405.1 Peromyscus aztecus | reverse complement strand
GTGTTTCCATTTGTCTGGCCACTTGTCCCTGTATTCCATCCATCTCCGGTCCCAACAACTCCCGCTCACACAAACCCTCCTCCTTCTCGCCAACTGGACTCCCGGAGCTCCACCCAGGGCCCGACCGTGGATATCTGCATCCAGCTCCCTCAGTCACTGGATGGGGCCTCTAGCACGACAATCAGGGTGTTTAGCCATCCTATCACCAGGGTAGGTTTGATCGGGCTACCCCTCGACCATTGCCAGCAGTCTACTGTGGGGGCATCTCCGTGGATTTCTGTGGGCCTCTCCTACACTCTGCTTCTTCTTATTCTCATGTGGTCTTCATCTCTCATGAACATTCCCTGTGTTCCCTCTCTGTTCTTGATCCAGTCGGGACCTCCCGCTCCCCCAAGTTCTCATTCCCTCGCCCCCCACCCCTCACCACCCCCACTCACGTCCAGACAGTTCATGTAGATCTCGTCCATTTCTCCGTCATTGGCGATCCCCGTGTCTCTCCTGGGGTCCTGCTAAATCCAGCTACTCTCAACCTGCTAGAAGAGAAAGTAGGAAGTAGTCTTCAACGCATTGGCATAGGAGATCGCTTCCTAGGTATAACACCAGTAGCTCAGACACTGAGACAAACAATCAATCAATGGGACCTCTTGAAACTGAAAAGCTTTTGTAGAGCAAAGGACACAGTCAACAAGGCAAAGCGACAGCCCACAGAATGGGAAAAGATCTTCACCAACCCCACATCTGACAGAGGACTGATATCCAGAATATATAAGGAACTCAAGAAATTAGACATCAAAATTCCCAACAGTCCAATTAAGAAATGGGCTATAGAACTAAACAGAGAATTCTCAGCAGAGGAAACACAAATGGCTGAAAGACATTTGAGGAATTGCTCAACATCCCTAATCATTAGGGAAATGCAAATCAAAACAACTCTGAGATACCACCTTACGCCAGTCAGATTGGCTAAGATCAAAAACACTGAAGACACCTTATGCTGGAGAGGATGTGGAGCTAGAGGAACTCTCCTCCATTGCTGGTGGGAATGCCAGCTGGTACAGCCACTGTGGAAATCAATATGGCGCTTTCTTAGAAAATTGGGAATCAATCTCCCCCAAGATCCAGCTATACCACTCTTAGGCATATACCCAAGGAATGCTCAAACATACCACAAGGGCACTTGCTCAGCTATGTTCATATCAGCATTATTTGTAATAGCCAGAGCCTGGAAACAACCTAGATGCCCTTCAACCGAAGAATGGATAAATAAACTGTGGTACATATATACAATGGAATACTACTCAGCAGAGAAAAACAATGACATCATGAGGTTTGCAGGCAAATGGAGGGATCTAGAGAAAATCCTCCTGAGTGAGGTGACCCAAACTCAGAAAGACAAATATGGTATGCACCCACTCATAGGAGAATACTAGTGGCGGAACAAGGATGACTGGACAGCTACTCACAACACCAATTACAAACTCTTAATGTCTTTCAAAGATTATTTGGAGACATTTCCCACCTACAGACTGTTGTTGGGGTAAAAAAATTATGAACTTAGTAATTTGTTCAAAACCTTAGAGGGTGACAAGGACTTAAATAGTCCAAGAGAATTATCAGCTGAAGCTGAGAGAGAATTGACCTAGGTAGAAAAGAAAGTATAGGATGTACATGTGGATCGTGTGGCTCCAAAGCTTAATTGCATATTAGTCATTTTACCTCTAATCATTCTCCTACAGGAATTTTAATGCAGAGGGAAGATATTATATTGGAATGGGTATTTCTAGCAAATAAATAGAGTAAAAAATTAAAAACTTATGTGGAAAAAAATCTCTGACTTGATTTTAAAAGGAAAAGTGAGACTTCATCAATTAGCAGGAATAGACCCAGCAGAAATTGTAGTGCCATTAACTAAGGATGACATTGACAAATTATGGGCAGGAGGTGAACCTTGGCAAAGAGCTTGCAGTAGTTTTTTGGGAGAAATTAACAGCAAATATCCCAAAAGTGATAGAATTCAACTTACAAAGAGATGATTGGATCTGCTTCACATTGTACAGGAAACACCCATATCTGGAGTCTGTACACTTTTTACAGATGCAAACAAACAAGGAAAGACAGGTTATAAATCATAAAATTTAAGGAAAGTGGTTCAAAGTTCTTATAATTCAATTCAAAAATTGAAATTGTATGCTATTCTGAGGGTATTAATAGAATTATTGGGACCTATCAACATAGTTACTGACTCTCAGTATGCTGAAAGAGTGGTCTTACATATTGACACTCCAGAATTTATCCCTGATGAGTCAGAATTAACTTTGTTATTTATTCAGTTACAAGATACAATCAGGAATAGGAAGCATCCCTTACATATAACTCACATTCCATTCCATATGGGTCAACAAGGACCTCTAACACAAGGTAATGATGAAATTGATAAATTATTGATAGGAAATGTACTGGAGGCCTCAGAATTTCATTAAAATATTATGTCAATAGTAAAGGTTTAAAAAAGAATTTTTCCATAACCTGGCAACAAGTCAAAAAAATTATAAGAAAATGTTCTACTTGTTCCTTTTATAATCAGACACCATTACCAGCAGGATGTAAAGCAAAGGGTACTCGGAGGAATGAAATCTGAGATATGGATGTGTTTCACTTTGCAGAATTTGGAAAATTGAAATATGTACAACACACCATTGATAACTATTCAGAATTTCAATGGGCAACTGCTTTGAGTTCTGAAAAAGCTGATTCTGTAATTGCGCATTTGCTAGAAGTTATGGGCATCATGGGTGGTATTCTTGTACAAATTAAAACTGACAATGCCTCAACATACGTCTCTAGTAAAATGAAACCTTTTTTTTTGCTTATTATAATATAAAGCATATTACAGGTATACCATGCAATCCCACAAGCCATCGAGTCATAGAAAGATCAAATCAAACTCTAAAGTATATGCTAAACAAACAGAAAGGGTTAACAAAAGCCTCCAGAAATTGATTACATAATGCTCTATTAACTGAATTTTCTCAATGCTAATGAGAAAGGAACAACGGCTACAGAGAGACATTGGATAATAGGGGAAAAAAAAACTACAGAATTATATCAGCCTATATACTTTAAGAATGTGCTGACCTCAGAATGGAAACCAGGATATGTGTTATGTTGGGGATGAGGTTTTGCTTTTGTTTCTACAGGAGAAGAAAAGCTATGGATACCATCAAAATTGATAAAGGTTTGATTTGAACAAGAGAGATCTCTTAATTAGAAGAGCTGATAGTTCATCAACCAGCATGACCATCCATTAACTTATACCACTAACAAATTATTTTCATTTAATCAGATATAACTTACTAAAAGGGAACCTCCCCAAAGTTAGGCTTGAGGAAGGTTTTTTTGTTTTTGTTTGTTTGTTTGTTTTGTGTTGTGTTGTTTTGTCTTTCAAGAGAATGAAGGCTAATGAATCTGAAGATTACTGGACAAATGAGGCATCTGAAAAAAAAAAGAACAAATCATTCAGAAAAAAGGTCCCAAGCAAAAGAGTAAATTGGCCTACTGGTATATCACATATAAAATTTCATATGTCTTCCTAAATGTTTGTTTCTGCTGTTCTCTACAGACATTTAACATAAATGGTCTTTATGTAGTCCCAGTTAAATTTAAGCTGGCTTTGGAGTTGGAGAATGATCTCTCTCTAACTCTAAACCCAAGCATGTTTGTTGAAAGGAAAACGCCAAATCTCTGTATCATATCTGAAGAGCCATTTGATATGGGACAGAAGAAAACCAAAATTAAGGGACTGTTTTATTGTCACTAATTTCATAATTCTTTGGTTCTATGTTAATTCTATAAACTTTTCTTAAAGTATGAATTTTACATCAAAATTTGTAAGATTAATATATATATTATGAACTTTTTTATGACATCAATGGTCATATAGAATACTAACTAATTCTAGAAAAAAGGCTTCGCCAGGCGGTGGTGACGCACGCCTTTAATCCCAGCACTCGGGAGGCAGAGGCAGGCGGATCTCTGTGAGTTCGAGGCCAGCCTGGGCTACCAAGTGAGTTCCAGGAAAGGCGCAAAGCTACACAGAGAAACCCTGTCTTGAAAAACCAAAAAAAAAAAAAGAAAAAAAAAAGAAAAAAGGCTTCATCTAGCTGCCTGTACATGTTTTTTATGTTTTAGTCTCTATCAGTTTTCTACAAGGAATCATCACCATGCCTAACAACAAATTTGAAGTCTCCAGAAAGATGATGAGGTCCCACAATGATGACTGCACATGGACAATAATAACACCACTGAGCTGACAAACTTCACCCAAAGATGAGCTTTGGACTACAAACTGCTCAGGACAATTTTGAGATGGCTAGCTGAGATGATCCAGCCTCACAGACTACTCAAACAAGGACTAAAGATAAGCCCTGCACTTTCACATTATGCAGAAACTGGACAACAACGGATACAGCTACCTCTTCCAGGACTTGGCAATTAACCCACAATTTTTCTTTTCAGGATCCCCTAAAAATGCCTTTGCCCCCAAGCAGCAGGAAGTAATTTCAAGAACATGACACCCACATTCTCAAGTGGTGGGGTGGGTGGTTTTTGTCATCCTATTGCTTTTGGACAATTGTCATTGTTAAGGATGGTTGATTACAAGTTGTTATTGTTAATGGTCAGGAAAAAGGCTAAACAAAGGAGATTAGATTTAAGGTTCTTGTTTGAAAAGAAAGAAAGAAAAAGGAGGATATAGATAAAAAGGTAGATTATTGAATCTACTTTTAAAAGGCAGCTGTTAGTTTTAAAATATTTTACATTGGATTGGATTTTTGTATATTGTATACGATTATGTATATTGCTTCAAATTTGAGATTGATTTATATAGATATGATAAGATAAAATGGTAGATTATTGAATCAATTTTTAGAAAGCAACTACTAGTTTTAAATATTTTACATTGGATTAGATTTTTGTATATTGTATACAAATTATGTATATTGATATGTATTTGAGATTGATTTTGTTAGACTATATTTTACATATATTTCTAATCTTATTCAAGTTATTGTACCTATACAGTTCATTTAACAATGTAATGCAATTTGCTAATCCTTGAAAGTTATTATTACCAACTAATTAGGATATAAAGAAATGAAAATTAGTAGTTAGTCATTGCAATTGAACTTATAGTCATATTAAGTATGTTTTCAAGGTCAAGCAGAGATATATTTTAGATAGATGGGTCATCTTCAGACACTTCAGAGATCTACAGAATATGGCATTTAAGATGCTTTAATAACAACGTTTTTTTCTCTTTTTATGACTATGAGACATATCTGCTCATGGCAGCACCAATCTACTTCAGAGAAAATGATGGACATTGAAGAAATTCCATATAAAGTTTACTTTCATTGTGGCAAAAGTTAGTCACTGAGCAAGAAAGTGCCCTCACATCGACTGCTGACAATATACTGTCTAAAATTCACAAGCAGGACACAAAACAAAGGACTGCCTATCCTTACTAAGAAAAGGTAGGAAGGCTCTTTAGAAAATTCTGCTTCACAAATGAGTTGGTCAGATATGCTAAGCCTGTAGGCCAAGGATGATGCCCCAATATTGCAGAGAAACCTTGGATGACTGTCTAGCAGCTGGTTGTTTCTGTCATAACTCACATTTTTTGGAAGTCTCTTGTTTGCACTTCCTGTTTTATAGGTAATATTATTTCCTTCTCAGGTCTCTGAGAGAGTTAAAGATAGGATATTTGTAGTTACAATTTTCCTTATTAACAGTTTCAGAAAGGAAACTCACTAAGAGGTGTAAAGTGTATAATTTTGCAAGACATGAAAGATAATTTTTGGTTGGTAATACAAGCTGGGATAGAAAGTGAATTTCGTAGATTTTGGACTTACCAAAATAATATAGATAATGTAATATTTCCCCTGAATTTGTCAAATTCAAATGGACTAGATATTGTTGATGTATTTATTGCTTATATATATTGTATATCATTGTTGTATTTATCATACATAGCTTTTCCTATATTAGTTATAATTTTTTTATTTTATACAAGAAAGGGGAAATGTGGTGATGTATTATGTTCTCCAAAATATTGTGCACCCTAATAAAGTTTAACTGAGGATCAGAGGAAAAAGCCAGCCACTATATTAAACATAGAGGTCAGGCAATGGTAGCACATGCCTTTAATCCTGTCACTCAGGAGGCAGGGATCTGTCTGGATGTCTGTGAGCTCAAGGCCAAACTGCGAACAGAGCCAGGTGTGATGGCACACACCTTGAATTCCAGCACTAGTTAACCATAAAGGTCTGGAGGTCTGTACAGACAGATAGGAAGGGACAGAGCTCGGCAGAAACAGAAAGTGATGTCACTGGGTGGAGAGAGGAATTCAAATGCAGAACAGAAAAGCATATATGTGTGGGTATACAGAAAGTAGCTCTCTTTGGTGGATGATCTCCAAGTGACAAGAACATGGCTGGTTTCTTTTTGCTTTTCTGATCTCTCAGCTTTTTACCCCAATATTTGGCTCTGGGCTTCTATTAATAAAACTTTTAGCAATTAGTCTACAAATAGTTTTAAAATATTTTACATTGGTTTGGATTTTTGTATATTGTATACAAATTAGGTATATTGCTATAAATTGAGATTGATTTATATAGATATGATAAGATAAAAAGGTAGATTATTGAATCTACTTTTAGAAGGCAACTATTAGTTTTAAATATTATACATTGGATTAGATTTTTGTATATTGTATACAAATTTTATGTATTGATATGAATTTGAGATTGATTTTGTTAGACTATATTTTACATATATGTCTAATCTTGTTCAAGTTATTGTACCTATACAGTTCATTTAACAATGTAATGCAATTTGCTAATCCTTGAAAGTTATTATTACCAACTAATTAGGATATAAAGAAATAAAAGTTAGTAGTTAGTCATGACAATCGAATTTGTAGTCATATTAGGTATGTTTGCAAGGTCAAACAGTAATATATTTTAAATGGACAGGTCATCTTCAAACATTTCAGAGATCTATAGAATATGGCATTCAAGATGCTTTAATTACATAGAATTTTTTTCTTTTTTTATGAGACATATCTGCTTCTAGCAGCACCAATCTACTTCAGAGATGATGGGCATTGAAGAAATTCCATATAAAGTTTACTTTCACTGGGGCAAAAGTTAGCCACTGGGCAAGAAAGTGCCCTCACATCGACTGCTGACAGTATACTGTCCAAAATTCACAAACAGGACATAAAACAAAGGACTGCTGATCCCTGCCAAGAAAAGGTAGGAAGGCTCTTTAGAAAATTCTGCTTCACAAATGAGTTAGCACTTTCATTTGTTTCCCTGCTTTGGAAGCTTGCATGGCTCCTTTTAGTGTCATGAAAACTAGTCCTGAAAGAGGAGGCACTCAGATCAGTTCCAGGTCAGGATCCTCTGGGTCCTGTGTCTGAAGTGCACAGCATTTTCTGAAATAACAAATTATCTTTCACCTCTGGTAGGGAGGGGGCACCCAAGGGCAATAGCAATATCCTGTGATGTCTTGGGGGACTCTTAGATTAATTCTTTTGCATGCTGTCACAATTTTGTTAGATGGTCTTTGGTTCTCAGATGGAGCATTTTCAGCAATGGTAAGAAAATTTTAATTCAACTATATATGTATTACACAGACAATTATGTGTATTACAGACTTTTATTTTTGTAAATAGTAACATGATTCTTTATGACTTTTCAAACATTCTTACTTTTATTTTACCCTCACACATCCTTCTGTTTTCATGTCTCTACCCCTCCCTAGTTAGTGTACCCCCATTTTCCCCATTTCCCTGATCAGATTACTCATACCCTGTTATCCCCATTTCTATTCCCTCTGACACATGCTGATGTTCCATATTTGATTTCCTGGCTTCACATTTATACAGATTCTGTACTCACATCTGGGAATTTGGAAATAGGAGCCTCTGATGAGCTAGAACATGCTGGTGTTTGTCTTTCTTGGTCTGAATTGTCTCACTAATGTAGCTGACAGTTCTATATCCAGATTGGAAGGCATCAGGAAGAACCAGCCATTGGGCCTGGCTTGGGCTTTTGAAACCTCAAAAGTCCTTGCAGAGTTACACAGTTCATCCAGCCAAACCACACCTCCTAATTCTTTCCAATAGTGCCATTCCCTGGTAATGAAGCATTCAACTATATGAGCCTATGGGGGTCATTTTGTTTTAAACCACCACAATCCATTTCTTGCCCCCTATAGGCTTGTTATATTGTAATGTAAAGTGCATTCAGTCCAAGTTCCAAAATCCCCATAGTTTATTACAGTCTCAACAGTTTAAAAGTCCAAAGTTCAAAGTCTCATCTAAGACTCGTGGAAAACTATTCATTGCAATCCTGCGTAAAATCAAAACAAAAAAGCAGATCAGATATAAAGCAAGCAGCATGGTGTATACATTATCATTCCAAACGGGAAGAAAAGGAGCATAGTGAGGAAACACTGGACCAAAGGAAGACTGACAACCATCTGGGCAAGCTTCAGCTCTTCATCTCCACGTCTGATGCTCTTCAGATCTCCAACTCATTTCAGCTTTGATGACTGCAACACATTTCTCTCTCTGGGGCCAGTTTCCCACTGAGTCTGCAGCTTTCCTTGGCAGGTATTCCAAGATTCTGGCATCTCCAGCACCTACCTTGTGGTCTCCAAAAACATTCCAGGTTTCATTTTGACAGCTTTGTGCAATGTTCTTCCAGGACCTCCAGGCAGGGACACCCCTGACACACATCTGGCTTCTGTGGCTTTCTGTAGTTGAAAAAGGAGATTCCTTGTTTTAGGATTTCAATCCCTTCATCCAGTGACTTTTGGGGATTAATAGCCATAAGATGTGGTCTTGTCTGTGTATGTAACTGTTTAAAAGCTAAGGGAGAGGAGTCTTGTACTGTCACCCTCCTGCTTTCTCTTGGAGAACTGGAGTCAGCAACAAAGAGTGCCTTGAAGTTGGTCCCATCTCCTCTGGGTAGAACAGCAAAGAACAGAAGCTAGATCAGCAGCAGATCAGCAACATGCCTACCTGTGTTGTATTGGTGAGTCTGATTTCCCATTATATTCCATAATAAATTCGTATATATTTATACCAGCGTGGGCTCTCATAAGAATTTCACAACTCCTTTCTTGTATCATTGACTCTAAAACCAGAACCACAAAGCTGAAGTTGCCAATTTCTTCGTTTTCTGGGATTGGAACTTGGCCCCCTCATTTGAAGACATTTTCACCAGCTTTCTTTTTCAAATGGATTCCTTCACTACTAAAGTTTTTCTTTAGTTCTTTTTCACAAGCTCAGCTAGGTGGGGTTCTGCCCTGTGGTCACCACTCCCTTTTTTCCTGTTATGCTCAGATCACATGGACTCCCAAAGACCACACAGAGACTGAATCTCTATGCAAAAGCAAAGAGCCTTTATTCAAGCTCTAGCTTGGACCCTCCTGTGTTCAATGCAGTGGTACAATCAGGGAGCCCTGAGCCCATTAGGGGTAGGGTTTTTTTAATCATAGTAGGGGTTGGGGTGTGGGGATTTCCAATGTTCAGGACCCTTGATTGGCTGGCATTTGTCTAGGGGTGTCTGGGTGAAAGGGGATAGCTGCCTGCTGGGTTCGGGGACATCTGGTGATCTTATCTAATATCATCTATCTAATGGTTGGAATGTTTGGAGTGTCAGATACTACCCCTTCCATGCTGGTCCATCCCTGGGTGGTGTCAGCTTATGGCTTTTCCTGGAACTGGGTGCTGCCTGTCAGTAAACTGAAACTCAGGCCATTTTCTTGGCTGGTTTTTATCAAGTCTGTCCTGGAAGTAGTGTGGCCAAGCTGTTCTGGGTCTCACATTCCCCACTTTCACAAGTACCAATAACAGAACTCAATCATGAGTCCTGTATGCCCAGAGGTTCAAGGTAATGGAATTTAAGAACCATTAGCTTGATACTGCTGACTCTGTCCCTTACAAAGGTAGTTAGTTTATTAAGAAGGCAAAGGCCAAGTGTAAGTAAAAGAAGCAAGATCATTAAGGGGTTGGCTAAGGCAGAGAACAGGGTGGGGGACCAATTGAACAAATTTTCATATTGGTTCCTTGTTGCTGCTGTCTTTCTCAGTCATGGATCCACTTTCTCAACAGAGTCACGAAGTCTCTAATGACCCCTGAGTGGTTAACATGAAAACAGCATTGCTCTCCTAAGGGCTTGCATAGGCTCCCTTGCTGAATGAACAATAAGTGAAGACCCTTTCTATTTTGGAGAACTAGTTCAGCTAGAAAGGAGAGTGATTCCTCGAAATGTGTAACCAATTTTTCTAGGGCAGTATCATCTGCATCTATTGCCGTGCTTAGGACCCTGTAGTTCTAATCTTTGAGTACAGCCAGGTTATAATCTTGAATGATTTATCTAGAAATAATAATTTAAAAATTTTAAGGGCAGCCGGGCAGTGGTGGCACACGCCTTTAATCCCAGCACTCGGGAGGCAGAGCCAGGTGGATCTCTGTGAGTTCGAGGCCAGCCTGGGCTACCAAGTGAGTCCCAGGAAAGGCGCAAAGCTACACAGAGAAACCCTGTCTCGAAAAACCACAAAAAAAAAAATTTAAGGGCAAATAATATCTCCTTTGTTCTGCATAAAGAAGGTCAAGTATCTCATTTTTATTGCAGAACCATTTTAGTTAATAAACCCATAAATTGACAGCTCTGGGCCTGTTTTCCTGGTATGTCAATGGGCATGATAGGCAGACATTTTGTCCCCTATGCCGGGGAGTTTCCTTTTGACTCAGCATTTTAACCTATTAAGGGCAGGGGGCACAGGACAAAATATGTATTCTCTTTCTGTAACTACTTCCAGCTGACACTGGAGCATTATTGTCAAGGCACAAATAGGCTGAAAGACTAGTCAAGGCTGGACAATGGGGAATTTATCAGAAGCATGTAGTTATCTGAACCAGCTGTAGAGACAGGGAACAATCACATTGGCTGGACTGGTCCACATCAGCTTTCAACAAGTCCAGAGCTTATAGTTGTTTGGAGCAGGTATACTTACCAAATGATGCTTCGATGTGACTGCCAGCCAAATGGAAACCCGTTGAGACAAGTTCAAACTAGGAACAGAAGTTACTTGGAAATTTTAGGCCTAGTAAGTAGGAAGGAAAGGAGTCCCAAGACCAGGAGTCAGAAAAATGTCATCCTTAGGAATAGACAGGTGGGGGAAACTTAGGTTATAAATCATTTTCTGAGACCCTCAAAAATTTAAGCTTCTATATCCTCAGACCTTTTTTTCAGACTCATATTCAAGCTTTAATGACTTAAACTTTCACAGCTTGGAACATTTTCTTATCAAGAGACCTACTAGCTCTTGAAAAATCAAGGCTTGATTTCTATATATAAAATGAGCAAATAAGCTGGTTATAGCCTTGCAGAAGGATCTGATTGTCTGATGCTACCAAGCTGACAAAGTTATAGCTAGCCTAGCTGTCAGTACTATCAGAGATCTGAAGAGGATAATTATATTTGAGTGCAGACCAAGCAGCTTCCAAATCTATTCAAAATGACAGACAAAAGTCCATAGCCAGTTAGCCATACCCAGGTCTCCATAGCATTGGAAGTAGAAGTGTCAGAACAGCATCAGTCTTTGCCAGGGCCATAAAGTGAGAGTCTTTTCCTATGGACAAAGAACATGGGGAAGACAGATCTTATTTTGTCTAAGCAAAAGGGGTGCAATCAATTCTCCAGTGTCCTGCTGCTTGTCCACATTCTGGGCTGGGTCTTGCTGGCATATGTTGCATTGGGGCATCTTGCCCAGTGGTCAAAAGTGCCATAACCCAGGTGAAGATATTGTGGTGCCCTGTATTCTTTGGAGACATTGGGTTACTGCTAGGATCTGGGAGTCGCTATCTGATAAAATAAACTTTTAAATGCCATATTCTGTATGTCTCTGAAGTATTCTAGGGTTGCTTAGGTATATCTGAATAGACAACTTTGTTTCTAGTTACTTGTTTTAAGCTTAACTTTGAAAACATATACAGGGGACTAAGTAATGCTTATCTGTGTAATTAATTATATCAGTACTTAGCATAACTATAATTAAAGAACTTTATCATTTACAAGGATGAATAACTATTAACTTGTGTTCTCTAAGTTTATAATAAGTTAGCATCTTCCATAAGACTAAGACTTTATGTTCTATTCTTGTCAGATTTAGCCTTAAAAACAATGATTTTGAACTGAAGTTCTCCTAGTATCAAAATAAAACCTTTTAATCATAGATAATGGATTCAGTAAATAAACCAAACAAAATAGCCATTTTGTGTGTAAAAACAGAACAAGTTTGAACCAAGTTGTTAAGGCTGTCTCTTGGGAATTCAAGAAAAAATGACAAGGGAAAGATCATAGAGAAATGGGAACAAGGGAAAGGGGTGAGTTGGGGCATGGCCCATGAGCAGGGACTGAAGGAGCCTAGAGGCTAGTATTGCCCTTGAGAAGTTCTAAGGCACCACAGCCATATGTTAATGGAAGAGCCAAATTTTCCTCTTGCCAGAAATAAGGAGGGTAACTCTCTTTTTGGCAATTATGAACTTTCTCCAAGACCTTGAAGGAATGAGAGCTTTATCTAAATGCCTGACCTTGAATTCCCAAGAGACAATGGCTTAGAGAAACCCTGTCTACAAAGTTTTATCTCTGTTAAGTATGAGCCTAAAAAAATAATAATTTCTCAATTGAAGCTCCTTTTGGTATCAATATAAATCATTTATATGACTCAATTTATCCAAATAACTTAAGCTTAACAAAGTTAGCAAAGATAAGGAGGCTAGACATATTCTTAAGACTGAATAGACCTTGAGTAAAGGGAGACATTCTCTAAGCCATTGGTTCTCAACTTTCCCAAAGCTTTGACCCTTCAATATAGTTCCCCATGTTGTGGTGACCTTCCACTACAAAATTTTTCCCATTGCTATTTAATAACTGCATTTTGGACACTGTTAAGAATCTCAAAGCAAACATCTGACATGAAGGTGGTCCTAGGCTACCTCTGCAAAGAGGTTTTTCCACACTCAAAGGGTGGAGACTCACGGGCTCAGAAGCTACTCTAACCCCTTTGCCAGCCTTCTTAAGCCATTGTCTTGCTGTATCACAAGAAATGAACATCCCAGTTTCTGCTTATTTGGTGCTTATGGCTATGACTCTAATTTTTAGCCTTTTACTTTAAGTCCAAATAATAAAAATATAAAACCTTTTATAAACTTAAAATGTTCCACAGCCTTATAAATTTAAATATTTTAAAAACTGTTCTTAAAAAAGGTTTAAAATCTTTCAAATATCTTCCTACAACATCAAAAATAAGTACCCTCTTTTCTTTCAAGAGAGATAAAACATGACATAGCCACAATCTGCATAAGGCAAATTCAAGTTCAATACCTGGGATTCATGCACAACCCTTTTGATTTTTTTTTGAGAGGTTAGGATCACCTCTTTGACCCCACCCCTGGCAGCATATACTTAGCATGCCTTCTAAATCTCACCCTGCCCCGTTTCACTGTGGCTGGTGCTTCTGGTGACGATCATCTTGCACTGGCATTTCCAAAACTGTTAAGGTCTACCCTTGCAGCTGGACTCTTTTAGAAACTCTAGACTTGCCATACTTTTGCAAACCTCAGCTGTTCCCTATGGTCCCTTCATGCCTTTAAAACCATTATCACCTGGTGACACTTAAATTACAAAATTAACTGCCAGAGCAAGGTACATTCTTGTGTATAAAAGCCTTGCGGTGCAGCTTTAAACAAGTTATTAAACAAGCATTGCTTCTAAGTCCTATCTTTTACAAACCTTGTTTTCAGGAGAGGACACAAATTATCATATAAGAATTCACCCTAATCCAAAATATCTTGGAGACCTGTTGTTGCCTCCTTAGTAGGCCCACTCTCCATGGTCACCTTTCATCAAGATGACAGCAGTAAAATCATCTGACATCCATTTTTTCTAACCCTGGCAAAGATGGCTGCCAGGCATGTGACTGCCCAAAGATGGTGAAATCACATGACATCCACCTTCTTTAAGTCTGGTAAAATGCAACCAGCCATGTGGCTGACTAAAAATGGTGGCAATCCAAAATGGAATTATGTCATATGGTTCTTTTAAATTTACCCATGCAGAGATTTTTAATTATCAATTCCCGGGGTTGCTAGTTTTAGTTTTAATTTTAACAGATTTTTTTAACCATATAAAACAAAATAAACTTATAAACCTCAAGGTACAGAATGTTCACACAAAGCAAGTTTAAATTTTTTGGCTGTTCTTCTTTGCTTTATTCTCCTTGTCACTGTGTCAGGAGCTCAGACTGACAAAGCAACACAGAGGAAACTTTTAAATAAGCATGCTCGGGTCTAGAAAAAGAAGAGCCATCATCCAACTACAGAGCCAGCTTTCCAATAAAGAAGAACAGAATATAACTATTTTAATGTTATCTACATCAAAAAGACATCTGAACCCCTGCTAACCCAAACTCAGTGACCAGAGCTAGAGATAAATTCTGAGCCCTGACCATAAATGCAGCCATGGCAGCAGAGAGAGCAAAACTATCCTAACCATTTTTGTTTCAGCTCCATGCTTCCAACAAAATTTATGAACACACCTGGAGCTGCAGTTTTCTCTCTGGGTCCTGCCAATCCCCGGCAGTCCCTTAGCCCACTTATAAAATAAACATACAGATGCTTATATTATTTAAACTGCTTGGCCACTAGCTCAGGCCTATCATTGTCTAGCTCTTACTCTTATATTCAGCCCATTTTTATTAATCTATACTTTGCCACGTGGCTTGTGGCTTACTGGACCTTACATCTTCCTTGTCCTGGCAGCGGCTGCAGGCAGTCTCCTCCTTCCCTTCCTGTTCCCTTCATTCTCCTCTCTTTTAGTCCCGCCTATACTTCCTGTCTGGCTACTGGCCAGTCAGTGTTTTATTTATTAACATATTTGTCATACAGAACATTCCACAGCATACACCAGAAATCACAGACAAAACTGGGAGACATGACTTTCTTGAGAAATAGACAAAACTTTCCAACAAGACAAATAAAACTTTCCAACCAGAATCAGAGCCAGTTGGGCAGAGATGTCTTACTACATTGCCACAACAAAGCCACCATAGCTCAGTATGCTGCCCCACCACTTCACTCTTCAGCAACCCAAGGGCAAACCCAGTCCATAGTACACCAGAGTGGCCCTGCCACCTGTGCTGCTGGTGCTGCTGGCCAGAGAGTGACTGAGGGATTGAAATGTTCAAGGGAGGTAGAGGTTTTTTGCCTCATCCCTTCCAGGAAAATATACCCTTTTTTAAAAAGTCTAAAACCCTATGCTTCTGGCCCTATCTAAGCCTGTCCCATAACATCAGTCTCATAAGTCAGAAAGAGGATGAACAAAAACAACAGTTCACAGAACAGTACAGACTCTTCCTGGCACCCAGAGGCCAGTGAAATGAAGATGCCGACCCTGCACCTGTTCAAGGGAGTGACCCATGTTGTCTATAGGAATTAACAAAAGGGATCCAATCCCATTCAAAAGGGTCCTGAGATGTCTCCCAGGTAACCAACCTGTGGTCTTCTTGTGCATCTGCTTAGACCGTCTACAGGCTATTATGAACTTTGGGCCCACTTAAGAAAGGATATTCATTACAGAAAGACAGAAAATGAAAGTAAACGCAGAAAACACAACAGCAGACACAGAAAACTTACCAGTTGACTGAAGGCTCAATGGGCAGTGGTCTGGTGGGCTTGGAGATCCCAGGAAGAGACCCCAAATGTTATGCCCAGATCATGGGGACCCCCAAAGATCACCACAGAGAACAAAGTCGTATGCAGAAACAAAGAACCTTTATTCAAGCTCAAGCTTGGACCCTCCATGTGTCTGACACAGCAGTATAATCAGAGAGCCCCAAGCTCAGCTGTGGTAAAGTTTTTAATCATAGTAGAGCTTGGGGTGTGGGGATTTCCAAAGTTCAGAACCCCTGATTGGCTGGCATTTGTCTGTCTAAGGATGTCTAGGTGAAAGAGAATAGGTCTCAGGAAAGTCTTGTGAGCTTGTCTAATCTTACCTAATGGTTGGAATGTTTGAACTATCAGGTACTTCCCCTTAGATGTCAGGCCTGTCTCAGGTGGTGTCAGCTTATGGCTTTTCCTGGAACCGGTTGTTACCTGCCAGTAAACCAAAACATAGGCCTATTCTCTTGGCTGGTTTTTATCAAACCTGTCACGGCAGCCGTGCAGCCAAGCTGTACTGGCCCCACAATTCCGTTTAGCATCAACTGGATTTAGCTCCATTAATACCTTTAGAGCTCCCTTTCTCCTCGAGCTGTACATTTTGTGTTGTCCTTGCTCAGCTTGCTCCTTTTAAGTATAAATGTGCATAAAAGCAATCACTGATAACCACACAACACAGTCAATTCTAGGAAGTCTTTGAATTTCCTCTGTCAATGTCCTTAATCCAAAACTCTTCAAATTAGCCTCAGGCAGATTTTTCAGACAAAGGCAAAAAGCAGCCACATTCTTCACTATTACTAAAAGAATTGTCTCTAGGCCACTTACTAATATTCTTCCTCCTTGAAGTTTTTTGAGCTGTGTCCCTACAGTTCAAATTTCCCTCAGCACTGTCTTCTGTGCACCTACTAATATGGCCTACTGAGCCCAAATACTTTCCTAGAAGTAACAAAGTCCACATTCCACCAATAGTCAGCATGCTGAGTCCTGTCACAGCAATACCTTACTCTCTGGTACTAATTTCTATCTTAGTCAGTGGTCTACTGCTGTGATGAGACACCATAACAATGGTAACTTTTATAAAAGAAAGTGTTTAGTTGTTTATAGTTTCAGAGGTTTAGTCCATTATCCTCATAGCAGGGAACATGGCAGCATGCAGGCAGAAATGGTACCTGAGGGTTCTACATCTGTATCTGAAAGCAATAGGTAGTGCAAGCCCCTGGGCCTGGTTTGGGCCTTTGAAATCTTAAAGCTCACCCCTGGTGACTTACTTCCTCCAATATGGCCACTCCTACTCCAAAAAGGCCACACATCCTAATCTTTTCAAATAGTGTTCTTCCCTGGTGATCAAGAACTCAAATACACGAGCCTATGGGGAACTTTGTTTTTCAAACAACCACAATTACTAACAAGATATCTATCTATGCTTATTGTCTTTGGATTCTCTATTTTTTAGGAATCATGTATTTATTTTTTGTGTATGCATGTGATTGAGTATGTATATGTACACCACTTGCATGCAGTTGCCATAAACTAGAAGGTTTCATATTTCCTTGAAACTGAAGATACAACTAGAAGATGGTGTCAGATTCCCTTGGAATTGAAGATGCATGTGGTTTTGAGCTACTGAACATGGTTTTAGAAACTAACCCTGCATCTTCTGGAAGAACAGAAAATGCTCTAAATCACTGAGCCATCTCTCCAGGACCTAGATTCTCTATTTCTTATTCAATCATTTTGCTAGTATATTTCTTTTCTAAGAATTGTACATTTCACAGAGGCAGAATCATGGCTCAGTATTTAAGAGAAATCTTTGCTTTTGTAGCAGACCTTGGTTCAGTTCTCAACATTCACAGAGAGGCTGACAATCATCTGTTCTTTCGGCTCCAAGTGATTTAATGCACTCTACTGACATCCCCAGACAAAAGGCATGCATGAGACACACATACACACAGGCAAAACACTCACACACATAAAATAAAAGTTTTAAACCCTTAAAAATTAAAAAATAAGAATTTCTACATTTAATCTGGATTATCTTGGCAAGATACAGTTGTTCCTGGTGTGCTCATTTCATCCTATAGCTATGAGGTGAGTAGCATTGGTCTTATTTCCATATCTGATTTTAATACACTTGGCACTTTTTTTATTTTATTCTATTAACAAGTTTTCTAATTATTGTATCTTTTCTTTTGTTCACTTGTTTTGTTTTCCTAGCCTAAATTTCAAAATACTCTATATTTTTTTTATCATGTCTAACTTTGGATTTATCTATTTATCTAGGTTCTTGAAACAGAAGGTTAGGTTATTGATTTGAAATATTTGTCCTTTTGTGATGGGTATTCTTGACTAAAACTGAAATTAACTAAAACTCATGCATCCCTGTGAGGAATTTTTGATTAATTGTACCATTTGAAGCAGGAAAACCCATCTTAAATCCAGATCACTTGAGGTCACAAGACCCACCCTAAATCAGGGTCACACTTCTTGTAGAAGTCTATACAAGGGACAAAATAGAAAGAGGCCTTTGCTCTTTGACCACTTGCCTGTTGGCTACCCACTACACTTGCCCTTGCCATTGCTGTCAAGTTCATTACTTCACTGGTATTAGAACCTACTTCTTCAGGATTCTGATGTATATTGAGAACCATATAAGACATTATTCAGTCTCAAGCTTGAACAACTACCTGATTATTGGACTTTGCATTGATAGACAGCCATTGTTGGACTAGCTGGACCACAGTCTGTAAGCTACTCTAATAAATCTCCCTGTGTGTGTTTGTGTGTGTGTGTGTGTGTGTGTGTGTGTGTGTGTGTGTGTGTGTGAATATATATTGATTCTATCCATTTTATTGTAATTTTTATTCTTTGATCTAATGGATATTGTATATTCATGAATATGTTGTATAATTTATTACATATCTGTAATTCTTTCAATTTGTCATCTATCCTTAATTTCTAATATAATTTTATTATTATAAGAAAGGATAATTTTAGTGAGGTGGTGGCGATACATACCTTTAATCTCAGCACTCCCTGGGGGCAGAGGAAGTTAGAGGCCAGCCTGATCTACATAGTAAGTTCCCGGACAGCCTTCAGGGCTAGATGGAGAAACCCTGTCTTGTACTTTCCTTTATAAGAGTTTCCTTGGTCATGATGTCTCTTCACAGCAACAGAACAGTAATTAAGACACTCCAAAGATCATATCCATTGTGTCTTCCTTTCATGGGTTCTTTTTCAGTATAATGATGCAATTAAAGAAAGAAAGATCTCCAAAAAGCCAAGAAGTTTATGATCTACATGGAAGTCAGCAAGGATACTGACAAGCCTTTAGAACTGTAGAGAGCTTTAAAGGTTGTAAGCAGCAGGATTTACAAAGCCATTATCTAGAGTCATAGCAAATTCTCCAAAATGTATCACCACTATCTTACATCATCTTCATAAGCAGTTGATGGGAACAACAACTGAATATAGTGACAGCTGTGTTCTTGCTGACACAAATGCATTAAACACGATAGATTGATTATCATGGTATATATTCATAATGAAATTCCATAGAGTGACACAAATTAATAAATGATAGCTACAATCATCAACAATGATGGATCTTGAAAAATAATTCTGATTTAAGGAAAACAAGGCAGAAAATATATAATTGAATGTGTATTTCTTCATTCAAATACGTCATAGCTTCACTTACCCATTTCTTCATCACCACTGGTTCAATCTGATCCTCTGCTGGCAGGCCTGGTGAATGAAAGCATGTAATGACTATAAAGGTTAGAGGGACTGAATAATGTGATTCTCATTGAGTACTCTGTTCTTTCCATCATCATGGCATGTGAGTATAATACCCTGATTCTTGATGAAAGACAACTTCCTGCAAGTGAGTACATCTTGAACTTCTAAAGAATTTTAAAAGATGAAACTAAAGTTATTTTTTTATTGTTGGATCTACTAATCTTTTTTTTAAAGCAAACTGATTTTTGAAAACAAAGTTCTACCAAGGAAATTGTCATCATCATTGTTTCAATATATGCTCCTTTCACTAACATTGACAGTTCAGTATTTTGATTTCACAAGGCAGCATAAATAATCCACATGATTATTATTGCAAAGATCTCCCCAGTATAAGAGCAAAATCTATTTAATGTAGCAAACCTTCATGGGAATAAACCATACTTCCAGTATAGAGTTAATAAGTAGCTCAATGTTTGTACTTTTTTGTCTTGACATTTACGATACAGATACATTTTGTTTTTAATTTAGGAAATTCTCTCCTCATCTCAAAAATTAATGCTAGAAACATTCCCATTAAAGATATTATTATAATTTTTGAGCTATGGGATTAAATGGCGAGCTTCACCATCCTATGTAGATCCTAAATGAAGCACTCCAAGAATATATAGTTATTTTACTGAAAGAAGGGGATAATTATAAAAAATACTTGACCATTCAACAAATTCTCATCATATGCTTTTTAAAGATAAGTGTGTTCCTAGATCTAAATAATTATTGTATTATGTTATTATGATGGCTAATGTTACTTGCCAATTTGATTGAGTTCTGAATCATTAGGAGACAGGATTATACTTGTAGGGGATTATCTTGATTGTATTAATTGAAGTAAGAAGACTCATTGAATGTGAGTGACACCATTCCCTGGCTGGGATTCTGGGCTAGGTAAGTAGAGAGCAGGGGCTAAGCAGGACTTATCAGTCTATGAGTTTGGTGTGATTGATAGATCAACCTCTTACTTTATTGGCTGTCTCACCATAATAAAATAGAACAGGGGAGTGTGAACTGAAGCTAACCCTTGGGTTTCTTTTTTCAGGGTATTTCATCCTATAAACATGTAATGAAGCTAAGTCAATTATTAGGCTTTGAAGAAAATCCTAGAAAGTAATAGTATCCAAGCAAATCATACAAACTGCTGAAATATCAATTTCACATTGATGAATGTAGATGTGTCAATGGAACAAAACTTGGAGAGTTTTATGATTCATGTACAAACTATGATGTATAATTACACTAGAAAAAGCTGATATATTACACAACAGTCAGTGCATGCTAGGTGGTAATGATGATTTCAAGGGCTTGGTGTGAGTAGCACATAATTGCAAAGAAAAGCTAATCCAATAGACAGGGATAAAAGCATACGCAACTCTCTTTAGGATATCACTTGACACGTTAACTGAATTTTGATACTGACTACAAATGTTAATGAAATACAGGGAAGAGTGAGATATACTTTCCATCTTTTTAAGCACTACCAAATATCTTGATCATTTCTGATATGTAAAGCTTCATAATAATACTTTCACATACTTTAAAAATAGAAATCCCTTAAAAATCTGAATTTAAAAGTTTTGTAAAGAAGAAAAATTCCTGACAAATTTACAGGAGAGAAATGTCTATAGTAATTTGAGAAAACTGTATTATTCATACAAGTCTAGATGGGGTTGGCTGGCTGAGAAACTTCTTAGTAACAGTGGAATCCTTGCTGGTGTCAACTCTGTAGAGGTCAAATAAGGGAACAACTAAAGACTCCAACATTAAATTAAGATGAAAGATATTTTACTTTTTTATTTTTTACTTTAAATGTGTTACTCATTTTACATAACAACCACAGTTCCCCCTCCCAGCGCTCTTCCTGTTCTCCCCATCTCCCTCCTGCCCTACCCCTATCCACTTCCCAGAAAGGGTAAGGCCTCCCATGGGGAGTCAACAAAGCATAACATACCAAGTTGAGGCAGGACCAATGCCCCCACCCTAATCAAGGTTGACCAAGGCATCCCACTATAGGGAATGGGCTCCAAAAAGCCAGCTCGTGTACCAGGGACAGATCCTGGGTCCCCCTGCCAGGGTCCCCACAAACAGACCAAGCCACACAACCCTCATCCACATGCAGGCTCCTCAGCTGTTGGTCCAGAGCCTGTGGGTCCCATAAGATTGGGTCAGCTATCTCTGAGGGTTTCCCCATCAGGATCTTGATCCCCTTTGCTCGTATAATCCCTCTTCCCTCTCTTTGACTGGACTCCTGGAGCTCACCCTCCCTCCTTTCTACCAACACTTGTCCTTGAGGTTGATTGATTCCCAATTTTTGGGGAAAACACCATACTGACTTCCAAAGTGGTTGTACAAGTTTGCACTTCCACCAGCAGTGGAGAAGTGTTTGTTCTCTACATTCTCTCCAACATAGGCTGCCATCAGTGTTTTTGATCTTAGCAACTCTGACTGGTATAGAGGGTCTCTCAAAGGCATTTTGATTTGAATTTCCCTGACAGCTAAGGATGTTGAACAGTTCTTTAAGTATATCTCAGCCATATGAGATTCTTCTGTTTAGAATTCTCTGTTTAAATCTGTACCCCACTGTTTAATTGGATTATTTGGCATTTTGACTTCTATTTTCTTGAGTTCTTTATATATTTTAGAGATCAGTTGTGGGATGACTCATCCCTAACAGGCTTGAGGGTCAGCCAGCCCAAACCAGTAAAAAAGATACTTTCTGAGAGCCAATCTGGGTCTGCCTAAGGGCCTTAGAACAGCAGCTGAGACATGATCTGGAGATGACCTGGACCAATGAGAAGACACCATGTCACACCAGCAGTTACATATTCATCAGACCTTCCCCCAGGGTAGGGTGGAGGGTATATAAGGTTTGCCTCTTCCTGAATAAACTGAGCTTATTGTTTTGACATTCTCCCAGAGTCTGTGGGGCTTGACTCTGTGCCTACTTGGCCCCCTCCCCCAAAGGGAACAACAGCACAGGACCCTGCCACAATCAGCCCTCTGTCAGATGTGAGGTTGGTGAAGACCTTTCCCCATTCTATAGGCTGCCATTTGGCCTTATTGACAGTGTTCTTTGCCTTATAGAAGCTTTTCAATTTTGGGAGGTCCCATTTATTAATTGTCAACCTCACTGTCTGTGCTACTAATGTTATATTTAGGAAGTGATTTCCTGTGCCAGTGCATTCAAGGCTACTTTCCACTTTCTTTACTGTTAGATTCAGTGCAACTGGATGTATAGTGAGGTCTTTGATCCACTTGGACTTGAGTTCTGTGCATGGCAATACATATGGACCTATTTGTAATCTTTTACATGTCACCATCTATGCCAGCACCATTTGTTGAAGATGCTTTCTTTTTTCCATTGTATATTTTTGGCTTCTTTGTAAAAAATCGGGTGGGTATAGGCATATGGATTAATGTCAGAGTCTTTAATTCAATTCCATTGATCCATGTGTCTATTTTTATGCCAATTTCAAGCTGCTTTTACTACTATTGCTGTGGAATATCATTTTGTATGCTGTGAATGTGTGTTGCTCTGATTGGTTGATAAATAAAACACTGATTGGCCAGTAATCAAGCAGGAAGTTATAGGCAGGTAGAGCAGACTAAAGGAATGCTGGGAAGAGGGAGAGCAGAGTCTGGAGTCACCAGCCAGAACAGAGAAGACAAGATGACAAGGCAGAAGTGAGAAAAGGTACCAAGCCACGTGGCTAAACATAGATAAGAATTATGGGTTAATTTAAATGTAAGAGCTAGTCAGTAGTAAGCCTGAATTAATGGCCAAGCAGTTAAAATTAATATAAGCCTTTGTGTGTTTACTTGGGGGATGTAAGTAGGAGCGATTTGTCCTGGCTGCTGGCCGGCTTGGACACAGGAAAACTTTTACTACATACTATAGCTCTATAGTAGAGCTTAAAGTCAGGAATGAAGATGTCTCCTGAAGTTATTTTATTGTACAGCATTGTTTCAGCTATGGTGGACATTTTTTTTTCCAATTGAAGTTGAGTATTGCTCTTTCGAGCTCTGTGAAAACTTGTTTTGGATCTGCAGATCGCTTTTGGTTAGATTTTTATTTTTATTATGTTGATCCTGCCTATCCATGAGCATGGGAGATATTTCCATTTTCTCTTATCTTCTTCAATTTCTTTCTTCAGAGACTTAAAGTTCTTGTCATACAGGTCTTTCATTTGCTTAGTTAGAGTTACCCCCAAAATATTTTATATTATTGTAGCTATTGAAAAGGGTGATGCTTCTCTGATTTGTTTCTCAACCCTTTTATCATTTGTATGTAAGAGGGCTACTGATGTTTTTTTTTAGCTAATCTTGTATCCTGCCACCTTACTGAAGGAGTTTATCAGCTGTAGGAATTCCTTGGTAGAATTTTTGGGGCCACTTATGTATACTATCATATCATCTGAAAACAGCAAAAGTTTGACTTCTTGCTTTCCAATTTGTATTCCCTTGATCTCCTTTTGTTGTCTTATTGCTCTAGCTAGAACTTCGAGTAACATATTGAATAGATATGGAGAAAATAGGCAGCCTTGTCTTGTTCCTGATTTTAGTGGAATCACTTTGAGTTTCTTTCCATTTAGTTTAATGATGTCTGTTGGCTTGCTGAATATTGCCTTTATTATGTTTAGGTATGTTCCTTGTATCCCTGATCTCTCCAATAACTTTATTATGAAGAGTTGTTGGATTTTGTCAAAGGCTTTTTCGGCATCTAATGAGATGATCATGTGTTTTTTTTTTCTTTCAGCTTGTTTATGTGGTGGATTACATTGACAGATTTTCATATGCTAAACCATACCTGCATCTCTGGGATTAAGCCTACTTGATCATGGTGGATGATTTTTTGATGTGTTCTTGGATTCAGTTTGCCAATATTTTATTAAGTAGTTTTGCATCAATGTTCATGAGGGATATTGGTCTGTAATTCTCTTTCTTTGGTGAGTTTTTGTGTGGTTTGAGTATCAGGGTAACTGTGGCCTCATAAAAAGTGTTTGACAATGTTCCTTCTGTTTCTATTGTGTGGAACAGTTTGAAGAGTATTACTATTAACTCTTCTTTGAAATTCTGGTAGGATTCTGCACTGAAACTACATGGGCCTGGGAATTTTTGGTTGGGAGACTTAATAACTGCTTCTATTTCCTTAGGGGTTATAGGTCTATTAAAATTGTTTATCTGGTCTTAATTTGATTTTGGTATGTGGCACCTATCCAGAAAATTGTCCATTTCTTCTAGATTTTGGAATTTTGTGGAGTCCAGGTTTTTGAAGTATGACCTGATGATTCTCTGGATTTTCTCAGTGTCTGTTGTTATGTCCCCCTTTTCATTTCTGATTTTGTTAATTTGGATATTCTCTCTGCCTTTTGGCCAGTTTGGATAAGGGTTTGTCTATCTTGTTGAATTTCTCAAAGAACCAACACTTTGTTTCATTGATTCTTTGTATTTTTCTCTTTGTTTCTATTTTATTGATTTCAGTCCTCAATTTGATTATTTTCTGGCATCTATTCCTCGTGGATGAGTTCACTTCCTTTTGTTCTAGAGATTTCATGTGTGCTGTTAAGTTGCTAATGCGAGATTTCTCCAACTTCTTTAGGTAGGCACTAAGTGCTATAAACTTTCCTCTTAGCACTGTTTTCACAATGTCCCATAAGTTTGGTTATGTTGTACATTCATTTTTATTGAATTCTAAAAAGTGTTTAATTTCTTTCTTTATTTCTTCCTTGACTCATTGGTGATTCAGCTGAGAATTATTCAGGTTCCAGGAGTTTATAGTCTTTCTGTAATTTGTGTTGTTGTTGAATTCTAACTTTAAGCCATGGTGATCTAGTAAGATACAGGGTTTATTCCAATTTTTTGTTTCTGTTGAGATTTGCTTTGTAAATGAGTGTGGTCAATTTTAGAGAAGGTTCCACTAGGTACTGAGAAGAAGGTGTATTCTTTTGTGTTTAGGTGGAATGTTCTATAGATGTCTGTTAAGCCCATTTGAGTCACAACATCTGTTAACTCTCTTATTTCTTTGTTAAGTTTCTGTCTAGCAGACCTGTCTATTGGTGATAGTGGGGTTTTGAAGTCTCCCAATATTATTCTGTGGAGTTTAATGTGAGATTTAAGCTTTGGTAATATTCTTTTACAAATGTGGGTGCCTTTGTACTTGGGTCATAAATGTTCAAAATTGAGACTTCATCTTGATGGATTTTTTTCTGTGATGAATATGAAATGTCCTTCCTAATTTCTTTTGATTTATTTTAGTTTGAAGTCTATTTTTTAGATATTAGGATAGCTACACCATCTTGCTTCTTATATCCATTGTATTGGAAAATTTTTTCCCAACCTTTTACTCTGAGGTAATATTTATCTTTGAAGTTGAGGTGTGTTTCTTTTATGCAGCAGAAGGATGCATCCTATTTTTGTATACATTCTGTTAGCCTGTGTCTTTTTAATAGGTGAATTGAATCCATTGATATTATTGATCAGTGATTGTTATTTTCTGTTATTTTTGGGTTTTGGTGGTGGTGGTGCTAGTGTGTGTATTTCTCTTCTTTGGAATTTGCTGGTATGGGATTATCTATTGCCTGTGTTTTCCTGGGTGCATCTAATTTCTTGGGTTGAAGTTTTCCTTCTAGTACTTTCTGTAAGGCTAGATTTGTGGATAGGTATTGTTTCAATCTGGTTTTGTCATGGGATATATTGTTTTCTCTGTCTATAGTGATTGAAAGCTTTGCTGAATATAATAGTCTGGGCTGGCATCTGTGGTCTCTTAGTGTTTACATGATGTCTGTCCAGGACCTTCTGGCTTTCAGAGTCTCCATTGAGAAGTTGGGTATTATTCTCATGGATCTGCCTTTATATGTTACTTGGCCTTTTTAATTGCAGCTCTTAAAATTCTTTCTTTAAACTGTATGTTAAGTGTTTTGATTATTATGTGGTGAGGGGATTTTTTTGTGTCCAGTCTGTTTGATGTTCTGTAAGCTTCTTATATATTTATAGTCACATACTTCTGTAGGTTGAGAAAGTTTTCTTCTATGATTTTGTTGAATATATTTTTTGTGCTTTTGAGCTGGTATTCTTTTCTTCTTCTATATCTATTATTCTTAGGTTTGGTCTTTTCATGATGTCCCAGATTTCCTGGATGTTTCATGGGTTTTTAACCTTTTCTTTGATCTATGAATCTATTTCCTCTATAATATCTTCAGTACCTGAGATTCTTTCATCTCTTGCATTCTGTTGGTTATATTTGCATCTATACTTCCTATTTATTTACCCAGATTTTCCATTCCCAATATTTCCTTGGTTTGTGTTTTCTTTATTGCCTCTATTTTAATTTTCAGGTCCTTAAGTTTCTTTCAGTTGTTTGATTGTTTTATCTTGGCTTTCTTTAAGGGGTTTATTGATTTCTTCCATTTTTTGTTTGTCTTTTCTTCGATTTCTTTAAGGGAATTTTTCATTTCCTCTTTTAGGGCCTGTATCATCTTCATAAGATTATTTTTAAGGTCATTTTGTTCTGCTTCATCTGTGTTGGAATGTTCAGGTCTTGCTGTTGTAGAACCACCAGGTTTTGGTGGTGCCATATTGCTCTTTATGTTGTTGAATGTATACTTACACTGCTGTCTATCCATCTCTTCCTCTAATTGGTGCAGGTGATGCATGTGTCTTTGTGGTCAGCTAATGCTGTGGTGAATGGTTGCCTCAGGGGAAGATGATGGATTCTGTGGGTTTGTGGACAAAGTGGGACTTGTACATTGCAGAGTCCAGTGGATGGTTGGGGTGGTGGAGCAGCCTGCCTGCAGGAATTTTACCTGATAACTGGCTGCTGGGGCCATGATGGGAGGATGGACACGGGGTGTTCCTTGGGACTTAGGGCCTAAAGAGTGGGCCTGTCCAGGTGGGAGAGCAGTCACTTGCCACTTCCCCTAATCATTGCCAGTGGTGTCTGTGTCTCTGACTACAGCAGTTTTAGTGGCTGATATAGAGAGAGACAAAAGGACTCAGAATAGGGATCTGTTGGATGTCAGCAATTTGAAAGAGCTGGCTCTTGATGATTTATATCCCCTCAATGAAGACTCTGTAAGAGGAACGGTTATTTCTCTAGTGAGGGTTGGAGTTAGCATAAATGGTTTGGAGAAAATGGATTGAGTTAGAAACAGTTACTATGAGGAATAGATATGACCACTAGCAAGATAGATAGATGGATGGATGGATGGATGGATGGATGGATGGATAGATAGATAGATAGATAGATAGACAGACAGATAGATAAAATGATTACTAGACAGCCCAGTGGACATTATCTTAGTGATTTTAGTTCTTTATGGGACTTCAGTGGAAATACAGGTACTACTGTAAATTTTCATATTAAATTCTGTGTTTCTCTCGAACATATTTATGACATTTTAACTGTCCAAATTGAGAAGATACCATGTTGCCTGAGTTTTAATAACTGACTTGTGTATGAAAACAGTACTGATAGATATTTTGTGATGACAAGAGCAGTTACAAAGTTATTCATAGGTGTCAATAAGTACGCACAGTTCTTTTTTCTTTAAATTATGTCCCTAAAACCTTATAATAAAGTTCCAATTTTGCTGGTGTAATATTTTACAAGTCAAGTGATGGCAAACATATACCACTTATTATCTATAAGACTAACAGATTTAAAATTGTTCCATTGTGGACTTCAAAGATTAAAGGAAATATAAACAAACTATTTTAAAGTAAACTGTTTCTTGACCATTTGTTGTAAATACTATTTCCCTGACAGTAAAAAAAACATGCATAAATACTAAGCACCTAATGATTTGTTTCAAATAAGTAAAATCAATACCTTTAACACTAAATAATGCAAATTATAATTCTATAGCCTGTGATGGCCAAGCACAAAAGCATCATGACATCTTTGTGCTATACCATGTTGATTGATCACAGGTCACACCTAAAACTTGAACTCTTTAAATTGGATCAGTAAGAGTAAACCAGTGGTCAAGAATATCATCTTCTAACATCTTTGCTTTAAAACATTGCAATAACTTCCTCTTTCCTGCATGTGGCCAGAAGTGGTAATGTTGATCACAAGGAACGGAGAGTGTGTTTTGTTAGTCTGTGTAGACTAATGCAAAAACTCTTCCTAAATATATGATGACCAATTTAAACCATATGGGAGAATGGCTGGATCATGGCTTATTTCATATCAATTCAGAATAATTTCTGTGCTTTTCCATTATTTTAGTTTGATTAATGAATAGTACAAACTATTATTCAGAAACACTGTATTCACGGTTGCTTTGCAGGGGACTCCATGGAATTTATAAGGATATAAAACCTTTATCCAAAATTGTGCAGCTTCTAGTCTCCACTTAAAAGTGTATAAGTAAAAATATTGCCTGATCACAGCCATGCTTTAAGATCTATAGTGCTTGTCTGTGATTAGGAGCAAAATGGCTTTAAAAAAATTTTTTTCTTTTTTAGAAAATCTGGCTTCTGTGAAGATCAGCCTCTTCGTAAACTGTAGCAACTTCAAATATTCTCTGGGCAGTGTCTGCACAAGAGGCCACTAGGCTTCAGTCTGTCACCAGCCCTCAGTCTAGAATCCTATGGTGTATGTCTATTCATTTCAAATGGTTTTCAAAAATAGAAAAAAAATGTGAGAGGATGAACGCTTAATATTAAATGAAACTTACCCTGAGCTAAAAAGCACACATTCAGCCAACATTGTAAGAATGCATGATTCTGAGGTTGAAATTTATATTCTTAATGTAATTTTAAAACAGAACATAGCTTTTAAAACACTAAAACAATAAAGGTGGCCATGCATAGCTTACAGATATTGCTGTAATACAATATACAGCATAATGTCTGCCCCAAAGTGTCAGAGTTCTCCACGCACGGGTTGTGTTAAAAACCAGCCAAGGCAGCAAGAAAGCTTTAAATACTTGAAGCATTCTCCAAGAAAATAGGCAGCTGAGGGAGCAAGACCTACCTGTGAGTTCTGCATCAATACGTTTCTAATAATAAAGCTGAAATTCCAGTTTTGTTTCTGCCTGAGTTCTCCAGGCACTCTCTAATGTTAATTATATCTTACAACTCCAGGATATCATTAGGAATATGTGAAATTCTCATTTATATTATGAGTAATTTGCATTTGTTCTTATATATCTTAAGGGCTTGAATAATACTAACAGGTAAAAATCAAAAAAATTCTAATAAAAATCTCATTAAGAATCACAATGATAGGAGCAGTATAAGTACTTGATAGTACTACTTTGTGCCCAGTTAATAGAACTGAGCATTTATTATTCTATTTACAAGGTGCTTTCTCTGTCAGTCACAAGAAGGCCTTAACGTACTTCATTTCAAAAGAGCCCTTTTCCACAAAGACAAGAGAAAATCCCAATGAGCATTGCGGTAGCTGATCCTCCCACGCAGTGCTCACGCTGCAAGTGAGAGACGGCCTTGGTAACCAGCACTTCACATTTTTCCGCTCATTACCTGAGAAATACTGCAATACTAAGTGTACTAACTTTCAAGTTTGGCCATTAAGATAATGACAAATCTGAAAGGCCATTTCAGTTTTGTGTTTTAAAATTGCTTTTAAACACTCAAAGAGGAAAGTGCAGCGTATGTTCATTTTAGGATCAATTACAACATATTATAAAATGTAAACAACACTGAAATTTATTAGTGAAACTGTTCCCTCAGTGAAATTATCTTCTCACCTTTCAGGATTTTTTTTTTTTACTAATGTATATCATATAACTTTTAGTCAGTCACTCAAAAGACAGAGACAGAGGAAGAGTTTACAGTACAACTTTATCAATCTCATACTCCTTGTCCTTCCCAGTCTCACAACAAGACAATGAAAAACCATTTAAACTTGTCAGAGAGTGTACTGTGATTCATTGCCTTGTGTGTGTGTGTGTGTGTGTGTGTGTGTGTGTGTGTGAACTCATTCTGTGCTGAAGGTTGCCAACTCAAGAAATTGTCAGCAGAAAATGCAATGCCAAAGTTTAAATATTAGTAATAAAACAGTACAGGAGATCTTATGATTGCTGAGAATTGGAAGCATTTTACTGAAAAGAGTCTGTTCTCTTTGGCAGCCTTCCATGACCTCAAACTGTTGACAAAACTAGCAACCTTCTTGTTTGAAGTGAAACTGCTTAGCAGAAGCCAGTGCTTCCTGACACTTACAGAATTTATCTCTAAATTAATATTTTCATCGAACATACTCTTGATATACCTTACATGATCTTTAAATAATAGGAAAATGCTAGGGGGAGGTTCCACAAGCCACTGACTAAAGCCAGGCTCCTGATTTGTGAATTGTTCAAGTCGACATTTGCAACTGACCTGCTATACACCAGGACTGCTATTTCCTCCTCCTAATTCAGGGTAAGTGCTGCCTTGACCAAGACACGAAGCCCAGTGACTCACAGGCCCTTCCCTTAAGGAAAACATGCACATCTCTAGTTTGATGTTTACTTTTCTGCTGTGATGAAGTGGAATAGTAAATCAGGTTGTCTTTTCTTAGTGAAAGTCCTTGCCTAAGTGCCTATCTCTAGAGTCTGAATATCCGAAATCCAACTTAACTCTGACCATACTTAAGTGATACTTCCCAATGTAATTACACACACACACACACACACACACACACACATGCATGCACGCACATGCACACACACAAACACACCAAAACATAACATGAAAACCACACAGTTTTCTTTTGCATGAGGCTTTAAGGTCTTAGAGTATGAAGCCTTCCATTTTCTACTGCCAATACCACAGCTAATTAACAAAATTGCATAAAGATTGATATGAAGGTAAATATTAGAGGCACAAAAGGGAAGAGAATGCAAATTATTTAAAATGTCAGAAAAGCCAAGACATTCATCTTGCCTGCTGCAATTTGTTTTTCATTAATAAAATATACATTGTTTTCTGCTTGGAAAAGTTATTAGTGGCAACACAGTCTGCACAGAGCTTTGCCTCTCTTGAAATGAAGTCTTTGTTTAGACATTGGTGATGGAGGTTTTGTGCCATTGTCTAATCTGTCAGATTAGATGAGCAAATGTATTTGGGGGCGCAAAGATGTGCAGCCACACCTGCTGTGCAGAGCTGTGAATTCACAACTCTGCTGACTATTAAAATGTGTTATGCTGGGAGCTCTTTTGTTGCAATGGAACTGTTGGTGGTTGTGCGTTTGAAGTGGCGTAAGTGTCAGGCTTCGTCAACATCATCATAATCACTCTGAAAATAACCTCATATTTTGACCATCTAATGATAATGTGCAGGAAAATAAAGGCTAAGCACCTATTGCATGTGGGGACATTAAATTGAATTTGCATTCCAAAACTTAAAAGCAAAACAAAAATTCTATTAGTGGGATCACAATCTAGAAAAACTATAGGCATCTGGAATAGAAATTGAAGTTATATAGGAAGTAAACAAAATATACCCAAGAAAATATGAAACTGATGTCCTGAAAATAAAGGAGGGTGATACTAACCATGTCCTTACAGAAAACTAGTTGTTTCTTTTATGACAATATCTGTGCTTTTCATGAGTGCACCATGATATTATCCTCTTTTCATTCCTTATTATACATACCAACATTTTTTACACTTTCAACTATTTTAGTTTAGAAATTTAGCTGCACTTTGTAAATCAATTTGGAACAATAGAATGTAAAATTAATTGGCTCATATATAAACTCACAATTTAACTTCTTAAACATAATTCTCTCTCTAAGTTTATATTTTGATAATGGTTCCTTTGAAATATTGATTAATTCATAAAGATTATTTTTAGTGCCTAAAATATGCATAGAAATCTCTTCAATGGAGGTTTAGTGGATATTTGCTGAGAAATGTGGAAATAATATTTTTGGTACTCTAAAATCAAAAGAAAAATGGAATGAAAATTAGAACAAAACATTAAATTAAAAGGGCCTCTGCTGTCACTTTTCAACATTGAGCAGCTTGTGGCAAGTTTAATAGACCCTAATCTAGAGAGGCCTTTTAGGGACCTTAGACCTCCATGGCCTCATTAATTCAAATGCTACGTGACAGTTCAGAGAGATCCTAAACCAGCCATTACCTACATAAACAGGCTGAGATGCCAGTGTGGCACGTATTGTCCTCAGATCAGAATTCCTCAGCTTCCATAGCTATGATTAGAGAAAATCTGTAAAGCACAAAATTTTCTTTCTATATAAGCACTAATGAAGTCTGTTCAGAGGTGAAGCCCATTCTTTTCCAAAATAGATTATTAAGTATTTTAATATTACTTTGGAAGAGCATATCGCAAGCTCACTAGAGGAGAAACACGAGTCTGAAATATGGAGAGATATTGGCATCCTTCAACTCTTTCCAAGTGTCATTTCTCTAGGACTCAGGCACATAGTTAAGTGGCTCTCATTTGACAATCATCACAATGCTGAGATCCAGATTTCATACTGGGTAACATCTGGATTGTCCTGCAGATATAGCGGGGTGACAGTTTCACACATTCCCTGAAAAGAGGCGTCCACACACTGACAGTCACTCATCATTCAGAAAAGAAAAATGGAAGGAAAAAAAAAAAAGAAAGAAAAAAGTAACCATTTTCTGTCTGACTCTTAATTTAGGCTAATCTATGTAAAATTTATTATTTGGTAGGAATGTGCATAAAATAGTTCTCTGATATAATCTAAAAATGGTAACTTATCTGAAATATTTAAATTTGTGATTGAAAAGGCCAATTTGTGATTGGACTGAAATCCAAGCTGCATGTAATAAAGAAAATTGGTAGTAACTGTAGATTGTATTTAATTTAATTAAATTTGTAATGATCTGGGTTTGCTTCACTTTTTAATTGTGTTATCAGTAAAATATAAATAAATATAATATGAAAATATAAATATATAAAATATGTATACCTAATATTTTAAATAAATCAGTGTTGAAAGAAGTCTTATTATCATTAATTGCTTATCTTAAAAACTATACATAAAAATAAACGTGTGAAAATCCCTATGTACATATTTTTCTACTTAAGGTACCTTAATTTTTTCATTTTATTAATATTTACGTTTGTGCAGAATATCTTTGCTAATACTGGTGTTTTGGTCTCCCATAGTTTCTCAGCATCTTTTGTCTTTGTTTTCAGCCATATTTTGATGTGGAAAGCAAAATGTTGGGGCTGTTTTAAACTTTTCCTCCACAGATGACATTTAAGGAAAGGCAGACATATGAAGATTGCTTTCCATTTCCTGAAATTAATGAAAGTCACTTCACGCAATAGATCTTTAGGAGAGATAATACATTTCATTAGGGCGGATACTTTTAACTGTTGTGAATATTTCTTTTGCTGTGCAGTATATTCAGGCTAGCTACAAAGATTCAATAGCCCGACTTACATTTTTACGTGCTGGATTAGTCTTTATATTTGTTTTGATAGAAAAGCAGGCAACAGCCTATTTCATGGACAATAAATTCAAGAGAGTAATGATGAAATGGCATTGCCTCAGCTAAGTGCACCCAGATTGGAGGGTCACACATCTGACCTCGATCTAGTATGGTCCTTAATGAATCTGTAGACTTGATTAGAGTTACTGTCTTTTTATGGCTCAAAATAGCTTTGCATAAAAAAATAGCTCATTTTTGGGAGACTTGGGAGCATTGTCTTGCTTTCTACACATCTCTAGAACTTTCTACAAGATTTTTAAATTCATGCTTTAATATGCTAACTTGCCAGAAAGCTGTCCTTGTTGTTTCTGGTTTTGTTTTACCATCTTGAATGTATACACACTCATTATCTGTCTATCACCTTTTATTGGCATAAAAACATTTCTAAAATAATCAGTGGAGTTAAATGTGATATTATATAAAGCTGCAGTTGTGCATCTATTTTAGAATCTCTCAGACCTGACTGGTACTACTTCACAAAGTACATTCAAAGCAATAATAATGTTTATATGCATTCTGAAAAATGTCTAAACATAATTTAAAAAATCAATAGTGAAGATTAGAACTCAAAGCTCTTATATATGGCTATTATCTGTTTTGCATCTTCATTGATCATTATAAGACTTCATCAGTATTTAAATAGTTGGGCTTTTAGGGTCTGGTCACAAAAAATGCAGTGAATGCTCCGTGACGCTGCGCACTTTCTTTACAGAGTGTGGGCTTGTATAGTCCCCTGCATCCCTGGTGTTGCTCTCTCCTTATCTGTACTGGTAACTCCATCTATCTGCCTCTCTGCTCCTGCAGCGGCATCGCTCACTCTGAATGCAAGGAAGTGATTTCTTACTACGTGTCACCCTCCTTCTTTCCACTACTCATTCTCAATCTATCAGGATGTGTCTCCTGCCTCCGTGACTCCACAGCCTCATGTATCTCCCTCACTCCATTCCTCTGTAAGAAATATGATACAGAGGCTTTCTTTCCGTTTCTTCTTCTGTCTTTCTTTTTAAGATAAATTCAGCTTTTAGAAATTGTTCTTCACCTTCTTCTCCTTGTCCCACTACTTTGGAGCTGCAAAGTAGACATAATTAGACAAGAGAATACAAATTCCACAAAACTATGTACACTCCGAAGAAATAAATATTTTTTTAAGTTTTTAAAAGTATGAAAAGGGAGGTTTGCTTACCTTTTAGTATGTGTGGTGAAGATCTACAGTCAGGGATATTCATAAGATAAAATAATTGTCTCTTGGGTATGTGCATTTATCCCTAATGACAATAAAACTAGAACATAAATATGGTGGTTGCTTATATTTTTTCAGTTGTGTTTAGTGATCCGTTTTGAGACCCATGTATCAATCTGTAAACACCCAATGTACTGGAATTATAAGTTTTTTTAGGATACCACTTTAAACACTCAGAATGCTTTCATGTGTTTAAAAGTGTTCCCTTTGCAGGTTTTAGAATATGCTTTTTATTGGATATATCATTTTTAAAATAACTGTCAGAGTGGTTGAGTTATTCTAAAAACTAGTAGGAATTTTATATGGAATTTCACAGTTAGGTAAATATTCTTTAACTGTATTTATTTTTTCATATATATATATATATATATATATATATATATATATATATATAAAATCAGGATTAATCACTATATCCTAAACCTAAGTATATAACAAATAGGACTTCACAGAGGGATATTTCTGTGCTCTAGAATATCTTTTTTATTGGCATTATAAGAAGGTTAAGTCCTAACTGTGCACCACACAAAATTAACATTTTGCAAATGATCATTTTAATAGATGCCTCAGTTCCATGCAATTTCTATTTCAGTGGGGATTCTTCCAAATGAACCTAGTCTTTAAAATGAAAGCAAAAATATTCTAGCAGTAAGATTTTCAAACATAAAAAAAAAAACTGTGGTGGTGGGGGCTAGGAAACAAACTTTAACACATCCCACAGCTTGAATTACTCAAGGACATGGAAGCAATAGCTACCACCTCTGTAACATCATTTACATTAGTTTTTCCTCAATGAAGTAATGACTCATGCACCCTTTTGAAAATTACTAAAAGAGTGATTGATAATACAAGTATAATTTAATAGGAAATAAATTGATATTTATTTTGCTTCTTGTAATAATTGCATAAGTAGGCCATAAGCTGTGGTGTGGGCAATACCCCTCTCCTATTGTGTGCTATCTCGCACTTTCGTAGTTCCTTTCCACATATCCTAATAAGCACAGTAAAATGTTCAACAGTACTAAGGCTTAGTTTTCTTCTGTCTCTTCTCATCTGTAATTCCAGGGTTCCATCTACTATTCATTTTTGCTTGAAAAAAAAATGAATCATTTTTCTTTTTGAGTTATATTAATCTATTTTGTTACCTTATCAGGGATCTATTAACCAGATCAATACTGAACACATTTTTATTTCTATCATAGAAAAGGCAGTCAGAGAGCATGTTAAAATATATCAACAAATAATAACTTCTTCTGTAAATGAAAATCTGAGTTTCAGGAAGCTCAGCCTATAGTGATTTTCCAGCTGAAGTGCTTGTCTTTCTGGCTAATTATGTGCACAGCTTCCAGACAACAAGGAGTGTCTTTAACATTAGATAAGAACCTGGGCTTTTATCTCAATCAATAGTCTTTAGCCTTTGAACTCGTGTCAGTGGAAGACCAGTCCGTCACGTTCAGTTGTACCTGACCTCTTTTTCTTCTTGATGCATGCTGCCATTTACAAAAGAAACACACTCGCACACTCACACATGCTCATATACACCCATGCACACATCTAAGACATAAGCAGGCAAAGTGTTTAGATTTTTTGTGTGCTTGTGTGTGCCTGTGCATGCACACAAGCTTGTGTGGACAAGATCCTTTATAGTTGTAGAGATGTGTGACCGTAATGATGATGTTAAAATTTTCTTGTTTCCTTTCACTGGGCTTTGTGTATCTCAAAGGGGCCCCATATGGTGCTCTTTGTCCGTGTCATTACCTCGTTACAGCCACTGTCTGCCAGCCAAAGGTAGACCGAGCACTGCAGCTGTAGACAGCGATACAACTGGAATTGTCTAAGGTCAACAGTGCCGTAATTACTTTAAAATGTCAGCGTACAATAAAATACAACAGTTCATCTGGCAGAAAGCAAATTAGCTTTGACCATAGCGTAATTACCCTTTTCTCGGCACCATTAGAAGAGATCAAATCTCCACATTCAGTGTTTGAGGAAAGGCCATCAGAGTACACTCTACCTGACAAGGATGCACATTTGCCATTTTGAGATGTAATTAATTGTCCCTATAATAGAAATTTTTATATTTGACTCTGGAATTGAAATGTGTAATAACCTGGCTTCTTCATTTTAACCATTCTGCTGCTGGGGGGAAAGATTTTTTTTTTTTTGCCAAGTACAAGTGGAAAGTATCAGTATCACTCAGAATGTGGTTTTTATTTTGGTAACAATTAGTTCCATCGCAGGACTAATTGTTCTGAAATGACTTCCACTCATATTATGAATTATACTAATGTCTGAACCTCACAAGGAGAAGCAGATTAAGAAATTAACACCATTACATGTGTCTGATTACAGTTTCTTTCTCTTCTTTGAGTGTGCTTTTCTTATTTTGCCTGGATAACATGATCTGATTCAGTTTTTAGACACATTAAACACTGATGCCTGCCACTGTTCTTCATCTATGCCACTACATCAACAGGGGTAATCTAAGTGAGTGCCTTCCCTGAGCCCCCATGGGCTTAAGGTGCCAAGAACATCCCTTTCCTCCCTCAGAGACCCTCTGCGTTAATGGCAGAGAATACAAATGCAACAATGATATAGTAATTTGATTAACTCAGAAACAAACAGCATGGAGCTGACCAGCAACAGCCCCTGAAGGGCAAAGTATTCAATGCTGCTGATTGACTTTCATTAATATCTGAGGGCATTAAAGCTGCTTTAAACTGGTTTGTAATGACTCAAGTTATCTGACTCACATTCTTCCTTTTGCCTGGTTATAGATACACATGGAACAGCTGTTTTCTGTTAGAAGCGTCTTGCGCCGCTCTTTGGGAATTCCACCACCATAAAGATGTTTACATTTTCTTGATGTTTCATTCACTGCATTGTGGGTTCCTTCATACCATTTCAAATGAATAAGTATTCTCTTGGGTTCAGAAGTCTCCCTTTTGAGCAGAGACTTCCTGGATGGGAGCAGGGGGGTGATTATCTAGGCAACCAATAAGAAACTTCAGAGTTGGCAAGAAAATTTTTAACATGGCCCTTCTAATTGAACCATTGCTAGTTTTAATGTTCAAAAGCCAAAACAATAACTAGACTTTATGGTAAAATCACTGTAGCATGTCATTGATCAGTTTATCTCTTCAGAGCAGAAAATGATGGAGCACACTGGCTTTCCCTAGCTGCTGGGTTGCTTTGTTCTTCTCCAGTGTCATTGAAAACTCTTAGATCATTTCACAATATAAGGAGTAAGAAGGGCAGGGAAAGGCTTAAAAAAATATAAGCTACATTGTCAGATACATTTCTGAAATAAATGTGAACATCAAGGAAGAAAGAGAAATTTCTTCTTTGAGGACCACTTGTCCTAGATGAAATCAAGATGCCTGTGAATATGTTTAGTGGATAATTCACATAAGGTGGAGTAGTAAATCTCACAGGAAGAGCTTGGCAGGACCAGGGGAAGCTGGCACTTAAACGGGCAAAGCTAACCCAATAAAAACCTTCAGCAGCTCATGAAGAGCACACAACAATGACTTCTTATTATTTTGAAAGAAACATGATTAATTTTTTTTAACCAAATGATACTTGGAAGAGTCTGTGGTAGGCTAACCATGTCCTCTCTGAAGTTAATCCAGAGTTGAGGGAGCACTTTTCAACATCTTTCCCAAGTTCACCATCAGTTTCATCATTTCCTAGTAAAATGTAGTAGTCCAAGCAAACCCTTCACCCTGTCAAGGCATGGCCTTCCCCTCTGCCACGTGTTCCCCCTTGTTTTACTGTGTATTTAGATTTCTTTTGATACTCCTTACTGAACCCCTGAAATAAGGATTACATTCTACCATTTTAGTCATTCCACAATTTTGCCCTTCCCCTCTGAATGCATAAAACTTTCAACATCCCTGGAAAAATTTGGGAAGCAGAGGAGATTCAGAGTGTATGATGTTCCTTTTCCTTCTTTGTCATACATGTTGTCTTAATAATAAGACAGTTCTTAATGAGGGCAGGGATCATGTTAATTATCATTGCTTCAACTACTAGTCTGTTACAATGTTATGACCATAAGAAAATTCAGGAGACATTATTGAAATATTGAATCTATAACAGTGGGATTTATTGAAGCAGAAAGGAGAATGGCAGCTGCAGAGGATGCTTGGAAGGATGGTCAGAAGATTTGGGTAAAAGGTACCAAAATATGATTATACAGTAAAAGGAAAATTTTTTAGAACTATTTAATACCATACTGACTATTTTATGATAAAAATAATGGTTCACAGTATGTTACATATTTGAAAATTACTCTGAAATTAAATTTCAACTGTTCTTACCCCCAAAATAAGTATATGAAGTAGCTAATGTGAATTAAATTGCTTTAATCATTCATTGTTAAATACAAACAGTATAGCACATCATATCCCATAAAAATATAAGTAGTGTTAGCAAAAAGTTTACAAAATGAAAGATAAGTTTAGAATCTTGGTAAAATACAAAGTTATTGATACCAATGTAAATTTATTTAATATTTATTGTTTATAGAAAGGGTGATTGAGAAGAGAACAAAATGTAGGCTTCACATTTCAAATTTAATGTGCTTTCCTTTGATTCATTGGCATAAAATAAAAGGATCAAAAGGAAACACTGTCTACATACACTGAAAATATGGCAAAGACTGGGAGACATAAACCAGAAGCTTGCCCTGGCTGCTGGACTAATGTGCGTATATCTGGAAAGAAACCTGAAAGCATTCTTGAGAACACCACAAAACAGATACACAAACAAAAACACTGGAAAAAATACAAAGAGAGAGAAACATCTATGAAACGAAATAAAATTACTAGTCTGTATAATGGCTAGATTCAGGGTGTTGCTAATGGAATGGTACCCATCATACAGGGAGGGACAGAACCAGCCGAGAAACCAGCGTGCATCTAGTCTTCTCCATCAACTGTGCAGGAAATAGTTTTAAAGGCACAGACCAATTATTCACTGACATTTTCTTTACCTTAGAAAACCAAGCTGTTGGTGCTATGTTCTGGTGTAGTGAAGTGCTTGTTAAAGTACTGGCTCTTTCTACTTTCTACCTTGGGCATTGGCACCTGAAAACAGTCCCCTTCAACTGATTGGAGGCGTTATAACACTCTTCATTCATATTTCAAGCAGAATAGGATATGCCACATCTAGTACTGGGGCTTCAGTTTATCATGAATATTCAAGGTATTCTAACTTGTATACATTTACCTTTTAATCCTTTCCTCAAATCTACATTTTTGAAATCATATAAATTTACAGTAAATAACTAAAATTAGAATGCAATTTAACAAGAGATCTCCTTTATTATTCTCAAAGAGAATACTTTTATATCCTTACTTATCTTGTTAAGTCGTCTGTCCTTCCTCATTCTTAGATAATGACCTTAATTTTATTTTATGGACAAAATTGAAAGTGAAACAAAACTTCTACCTCTGGACTTGATGGATTAGGACGAGGCAGATGCTCTGTTGAAGTATAAACACATTCCCACATGCCAGTGCTAGAGAGAAACAATGTAAGAGTGTTGAAAGTTAAGGCCTAATATAGGAGCTCAGGACATGAGAACACTGCCTTCATGAATGTGGTAATATTATTCTATGAGTGAGTTGATACACAAGAATGTGGCCTATTCTTGCCTCTGTGGTATGAATATTCACCAGGTGGAGATTGCCTTCATCTTGGATTTCTCATCTCATAAAACCGTAAGTCAAATGAATCTCTACTGTTTGTAAAGTATCCAATCTACGGCACTGTTTTGCAGCAGAACAAAATTAATTAAGGAACCCTCTCAACACAAGGCATAGAAAAACAGAAAATAGGGCAGGTGTTCCTTGCCTGGAGTTTTTCTGGAGTCAAGCTTTTTTCCATAGCTTCTAAATACACCAATCTAGGGATGTGAGCTCCAAAGTTTTCCCTAACTCATTCAGTCCTTTGATGTAGACAGATATATTGTCAAATCCTCATTAGTTACAAACTTCACACTTGTAATTTGTATTTGGAAACTGAAAGTATTTAAATAACCTTTGAGATGATCCTCTTGGACAATGGTTGCAATGAACTGGCCAAACGATTTTGTATCAATGTCCCTCACTAGATATTATGGTGTGGATTATTGTGTTTCATAATATGTAATATTCTAAACTCAAAGAACAAGAATAATGTTTCATATAATATCTGCTTATGGTAGAGGCATAATAACATGAGTAACCAAGGCCTACATGAGCTTATGAAAATAAGTGAGAAGAAAAGAAGGGTTTTCAGCTACATGGGTACTCTATTCATTTTTAATTTTCATAACGCTTCATCACTAATCTACAGTATTTTATAAAAGTATAAGTGTACACATGATGTTGCAATGGATTTAAAGTCTTACAGAAATTAGAACATTGCTATAGTAAAGCAAGTCATTTAAAAAATAATATATATATATATTTTAAAATTGAATTTGGAAATGAAATATCAATACTAATGAGAGACTAGTAATTCAGAAGAAATGCCTCTTACTACACTTTTCTGCCTCAAGAAAGATTCCAGCTTCTGTTGCAAGGGCGATGAAACACAATGAAAACCTTAGGCAGACCGTAGCATACCCCCTTGCTTTGGAAAACAGAGCTCATAAGTAAGGAAAGGTAGTAAGAAAATATTCAGAATAACAATGATAAGACCCTACATGTGAGGAGACCACAGAAGGCCATAGAAATAACCATATAGAAGGACTGAAGAAAATAGGGCTAAGATGTTACACTCAGAAAACAAAACAAAACAAAAATCCTTGTCTCATGAACCATCTTGGGAAAAAAAAAACACTCTAAATTAAAGCAGTTCTCAGTAGAGTCCTGAGGGAAGTTTTGCCTTAGGAGTAGCAAATAACTACCCCTAACCATCATTCAACATCTGAGTAAAAGGGATGGGAATGTAGCTCAGTTGGTAAAGTATTTTCCTAGTATACAAAAGGCTCTGGGTTTGACTACATAGAATAAACCAGGCATGAGAGTGAATACTTATAATCTTAGGACTCAGGAAGCAAGGCAGGAAGGTTACCCTCAGCTGCATAGTCTAACTTGAGCTACATGAGATACTGTTTCAAAAACACATAACAATGGAAACAAAAAATAAGTAAAGACTCATAGGTACTGAATGAACCGTATCTAAATAAAAATATTATTTAAAGAAAAAAATCAAGAATATTTTCAGGAATATGAAATACCCCATACCTGTTAGTATGGCTAAAATTAATAAATATGAAGATATCAGCTGTCATTGTAGATGTCAAGGAACCAAAACTTTTATATACTTCTTGTGGAAACAAAATATATAATCATGTCACAAAACAATGATCTATTAGAATTAATATTAAAAAAAATACTGACCATATAATCCATATGTTCTGCTATTTATATGTTCTCCAAGAAGAAGTAAAATTTAAATCTATAAAATGAGTTATATGTGAACATTCATGCACACTTGCTTTATTGTAATCATCAAAGACCTGAAATAGAAATAACCGTCAATAAGCAAAGAAATTTTGACATTCTCATAAAATGAAATGCTAGTCAGCAACTTGAAAAGATGATCTATAGATACATACAGCAATACAGAAGCCATTTAACTGTTTTGATTAAAATAAGTCAAACAAATTGATATATGTGTATTACAAATAACATAAAAAATATTCAGCTTAACTGTGGTCACAGAATTGTGCTGAGAGCTTACCTGGGGTCCCAGTGAAGAAAGACAGATCTGCAAAGAGAATTCACCAAGGGTCACAATGGGTGGTCACATGGTCACTATCCTTACTGCAGTGGTGACTTTTCTGAAGACTAACTTTCTCAAAACTTATGGAATTGGATACTTTAGCTGTAGACAGATTATTGTATGTCAATTACCACTTAATAAAGCTGTGGGGAAACAGAAGCAATTTCATAGGAAACAAATCACCATTACTCTGAAGAACAAGGTTTGTCTTGTCGATCCTAATTTAATTCTCTGTCTACTGCACCTTTACTTTGGATGAACTGATGTTCCTCAGATCATTGTGTTCCTGTTTTACATTTGTTCTTTTATGTCTACCTGACTTAGCTCCTGCCATCTCCTTAATGAACTTCAGACTCATATGCTGAGCTTGCATGTCTGATAGTCCATTCAGTCTAATATATTCCAATCAACCTATGTTTTAAAGCTTTCCACATCAACATCTTCTGAGTGATGGACCTGGTACCCAGTTTTTCTTTAGAAAACTAGAGTCATCCTTGACTTTAGTCTTTTTACAAAAGCAGAATCTTCTGTAAAATCATCTCAACAGTACCTTCCAAATACATGGAAAACCCAATAACATTATGCTTTTAATAGTTGTATCCTAGTTTCATGGCTTTATTCTCTCAGAGTCTTGTTTCTCTTCTGTCTTAACATTGAAGTCAATCATTGCACATAGAAAATTATAATGCATTGCTTTCCTAATTATTAAAGCATCTGACTTGTTTTCCTGTCATCTGAGAATAAAATCTAATTTCCTAACCATGTCGCCCATGTACTGGATAACACAGGCTGAGCATAAAATGAAATAAATAAAATAAAACAAAATAAATCTGCTTTAATCTCATTCCATGCTACATTTCATCCCATTCTCTAGACACAATGAGCGATTTTCTACTTCTCAGTCTCAAGGCATGAATGTTCACACTTATAATCTGAGCACCTAGGAAGTGAAGGTAGAGTGATAAGGAGTTTCTTGACTTCTTCTCTGCATAGTAAGATTGAAGCCAACCTGAGCTCCATGATACATGTCAAAATCCATACACACAAAAACTGGAGTCTGTGGTTTTTCTATCAGAAGTATTTTTATGCTGAATTTGCTCAGGGTTAACTATTGTACTTTCTATGCCTCATTAATATTAGTAAAAATTGTTATTCCCACTTATAAATTACCATGATCTCTCCTATCTAAACGACTTACTATCCCATAACCCCCATCATATTCAAATCTTTCATTGAAATTATTCTCTTTGAAGTTTTTGATCTGATTATTTATTTATTTTTCCCTCAAGATGTCATGCTCCATGAAAGTAGAGATATTGCCTGTCTTGTTTAACAGTAGTGTGGCATCATTATGGGATAGTAGCCAATTACATGTTGCATATAATAAATTTAATGTTGAAGCATTTCATTTCAAGGTATTAAATCATTTAAAAAAGAGTTGTATTTCTTGTCTGAATATTTTTCTGAAAGTGATTTATCCTCTGGATGGACATAAACACAGGAAGTTCTTATTCACTGCTGTGGCATGAGATTATGTGATGGTATCCTAATGCCTCCTGATGCTGCCTAATGGCATTATTAGGATAGTCATAGTGGGCTAGAAAGGTTCTCACTCGGTGAAATGTGATCTTGGATGTGGATGCACAGCCGTAGCTTTTTGGTATGTCACATCCAATTTATTAAAAAGCATAGTCATAATGATTTCTTAAGTACTATCATTCCTGTTTTACAGAAGAATAAACTGAATTTTAGTAACAGTAATCATTCATTATAAAAGAGAAAATATATAATATAATTGGAGCCAACATTGGGGGTCAACTCAATGAGAATTTGACCTATTAAGGTTTTTCTGTACTTCAAAGAGTTTGAGAGACAAATTAACAAAAATGTGAGGTAAGTTTTGAGCCTCATGTTCAGATGCACTGTTTGCACTCAGTCATTATTTTTTGATTACTTTATGTTTTTTTTCTGGTTTTATTTCTTATTTTTTTCATGCATTACTCCAAAAAATAAAAGCATGACCAATTAAGGCAAACAATTTCTATTGAACAACTTGAACAGATTATTTATGGACAGGCAAAGTTTTCTTTAGATAGACATATAGTACCATAAGTATAATGATGATGATTTCTGTTGGGTATAGACTCCAAGAACAAGCAAGTGAATGTTATGGTTTGTTATTTTTTGAAAAATAGTTCACCTGATCACTACTTCCTGCTACACCCACTTAACAATGTCTCCTACTTAATTGGCTCTTCCAAAACCTCCACATTTTGTAAAAGACTGTAGAAGATTTCAAGCTGTGTATATTAGGGTGGTGATCATACTTAACTTCTGATGCAAAACTACTTTTTAAATACAAGTGATAAATATTATTTTGGAAAGCAGAGTTTTTTTTATCATATTAACAAGTAGGTTTCAAACATATATTTTTTAATTCAAAATGAATTAATGAATTAAGTTTCCCATTCTACTCTTTCAAAATGATGTCAATATTAGTACTACAAAATATAGGCTTATTACACATTTTATCCCAAATAGCAACACTTTTTCTTAAAATGTTGAACACACACACACACACACACACACACACACACATACACACACTTAAATAAAGGCATGTGGTAGAAAAGGACCAAAGGAAAGGATCAGGTGCATTTGCTTAAGTGAAAAAGCTATGTCAGAATGAATTTCATACTGATACAGGGTAATAGAGATGGGCAAGGAGAGCCACATGCCACATGGAGACCATGTGCTCCTTCAAAGCATGGTGCAGATTCAAACCTTCAGATAAAAATGTACAGGCTGTCAACTTCAAAAGAGAAGAATTAAAAAAAAATAAAAACCAACAATTGAGAATTGTACCTTGCATACATAAACACTTAGTGTGCACATGTGTGCTGATATCATACACTTGTAGAGTATATGTGATGTCAAAGCATATTATCCTAATAGCTGAGTAAGAAGAAAACTATTAAAAACTCTTAGTTTATAATACTCTGTGTACATTAAAGATTTTCATAAAGTTTTGGAAAAATCCTTGCATATACAACATTTGACATTATTTACATTTAATTAGGCAAAATCAAATCCTACAGAGTTGGTGTGTTAGATGTCTCCAAGGCCAGTTGTTTATGTAAGTACTGAATCATTAATATTCAGCTTCTTCCATAATTACCAGGCTGTCAGATAAGAAACATGCTGCCTAGAACAGATAAAGACATTTGAAGATAGACACAGATACAAACCCCATTCCATACTGCTGTAAATTTGGAATAGACACACATGGATATGTTAAGCACTTTAAGAGGCAAACTGCAGGGACCCAAATGGAGCAGTGAAAACCAAGTAAATGATTGATTCTTTTTCCCTTTTAAGAGGAGGAATTAAATAGATGATTCAAATAGTAAACATGTTTGAATTACAATTTAGCATTTTTGCACACGTGTGTGTGTGTGTGTGTGTGTGTGTGTGTGTGTGTGTGTGTGTGTACAGGGTGTTTTTACTGCTGCATGTGCGCCTATGTTTCAAGTGTGCATGTTTATTTGGCTGTGAAAGCCAGATGGGAACTTCAAGTCCATGCTCTATCTCTCTCTCTCTTTTTTTT
>CABHPQ010170692.1:0-25656 GCA_902168405.1 Peromyscus aztecus | reverse complement strand
ACAGACAACTTAAATGGAGAGAAACTCAAAGCAATTCTACTAACATCAGGAACAAGGCAAGGTTGTTCACTCTCTCCATTACTACTCAATATAGTACTTAAAGTCTTAGCTAGAACAATAAGACAACTGAAAGAAATCAAGGGGATAAAAATTGGAAAGAAAAAATTCAAAGTATCCTTATTTGAAGATATCATCCTGAGTGAGGTAACCCAGATCCAGAAAGACAAATATGGCATGTATTCATTTATATATGGATATTAGCAGTTAAGTCAATGATAACTAAGCTACAATTTGTAGAACCACAGGGGTTAGGTATAGAGTAAAGGTGTGTGTGTGCGTGTGTGTGTGTGTGTGTGTGTGTGTGTGTGTGTGTGTGTGTGTGTGTGTTGGGGGGTTGTCACAGACAGATCTCCCTAAGAAAGGGAAACATAATAAATTGATACTTATGAATTGATGGGTAGGAGGCTGGAATGGTAAGATCAAATGTAGCGTTGGAGAGGTGAGGGGGAGAAAGAAGGGAATATGGAGAAATACTGAGGGGTAATATGGAAGCCTAACACATTAGCAGCTTCCTAAAGTATATACATATATAAAGGCAATCTAAATGAAATTATCAAATATTGGGGGAGACAGAGCCCCAGCTGGCAATCTCTTGTCACCAAAAGAAGCTTCCAAAACCAAGACTGGGTTACATCTAATTGACTTGTTGGTTAAAGGGGTCCTATGGGAAACCCCAACCAAAGCAGGCTGTTGCAAAAACTATAGCTTGCTTGCCACAAACTGAAAGCAAGACCACATTGCTTGGAACAGCACATACACAACTAACTGAACACAGAGAAGTAGAGTTGTTCCTGACACAGAGCCTTCACTCCAGCATGCCAGCATCCTTGGTACAGGCAGGAACTCTGGAGGCTACCAAAGGAGAAATGTACACACCAACCAAGCCACAAACCCTTTATTCTACAATGATGTTCTTCTGCCTGCAAGGTATGCTGGTGCAATGGTAGCATAAAGCTTGTAGGAATAACCAACCAATATCTGATCCGACTGAAGGCACACTCCCTGAGATGGAACCCACACCTGACTCTGTTTGGGTGACCAAGAACTTGGGACTGCATAGCCCAGCGACCTAGGGTAATATCAAATACTACTGTTCTTATATATTTTTTAAAAAGTGCAATGAAATGACTCCTAACAACATTGTTATACTCATAGATCAGTGCCTTGCTCAGTCATCATTATAGAAGCAGATGGGAACAAATACAGAGACTCGCAGCCAGACATTATGCAGAGAATGAGAAACCTTGGAACACTCAGCCCTAAAGGGGATGTCTCCATCAAATCCCTCTCCTCAGGGCTCAGTGAATCCAGTGGAAATGGTAGTAGAAAGAATATAAGAGCTAGAGGGCATAGAGGACATCAATAAAACAAGGTCCCCTAAAATCAATAGGATAGATGGTCATATGAATTCACAGAGACTGAGACGTAGAGTCTGTATGGGTCTGCACCAGATGGGGTCCTAAGAGCTGAAAGGAGAAGTAGACACATATCCCCATCCCTAACCCAGAAACAATTTCTGACTGATAACCACATACAAATGAAAATTCAGTTTCTTGCAAGGGAGTCTTACTGGGGAAACAAATTACTCTTCAGGGTAAGCTGCATCCCAGCAGTAGATGGTCAACAGAAAATGAACTCAACAGAATCTTTGGAGGTTCCTTGTTTCATACTTATTTCAGGGCTTTTCTTTTATTACTATTTAATCTTATTTTTTTAGTTTTATTTTATCTTACATATTTTTTCTTCTTTCTTTTTACCCTATAAGTTCCTTTGTGTATATATTATGGTTTCCAGCTTAGTGTTCTTATGGGATTCCTGAGTATGTAAACAAGTAGGTCTCTGTTTCTTGTGCATTCTCTTGGGATCTTTTCCTTCTGTTGTTTTGTTCAATTCCTATGTTAGTTTTTGTTTTATCTTTTTTTTGTTTTATTTTATTACTAACCCTTAGAATAAGCCTGTTCATTTCCTAGGTAGAGAAAGAAAGGGGGTAGATTTGGATGTGAGGAGAAGTAGGGAGTAACCTGAGGAGTCAAAGGAGGGGGAACCATATTCAGGATATATTATGAAAAAAATCTATTTTCAATAAAAGAAAAAAATTAAAAATTTAAAAAATGCATTATTCTGATTTTTAATTAAATAAAAGCACTATAATAACAGCCTCCTATGTGCCAAGTATTAGTGATCACAACAATTATGTAAGACCAATATTAGCATTTTAATTGCAGATAAGGGAACAGATTCAGTCAGTCCAAATAAATCCCCAAAGCTACAGATTTAGTAATTAAGAGATAATGAAGATGTGACTGAAGAATCTTCACAGCTCTGCTTTCTTCTGTCCTGATGGCTTCTTGGTCATCTTCTTCCAGACAGTGGGGGTACTGGTCGGGACTCTAGGCTGCATGCTTATACTGACCCTGGCAGAAGAACAGGTCTATAGAGGACCATAGATACCTATAGATGGAGCCCAGAGAACAGAACAATGCTTTGTCTACTAAGCAAGCAGGCTCACTGTTAGTACCCAAACTCCAGATAAAGCTGCAAGTACGTGGGGAGGGCAGTGTTTCCACAGTTCTCTGGTGTCTCAAGAGGTGCTACTTTCCCAACTATCACAGAGGCATGGGTCAGCCCACCAGCTACTGAGAAACTCCTATTTGCTTTGCCTTGTTTTCTACATCTCTGTACCCTCGAGCACAGAAACTTTAAATCTGAGATTGTGACACATCCCAACTATGAAGAGGTCAACAGATCAGATGGCCAATATTCAGTCAATAAAGAAATGAAATCAGCAGAAGAAAGTTACTCACAGGATCTGCTGTTTCAGTTTTCCACAGGAGCTGCTATAAACTGTATAGCAGGTCTGTCTCATTTCTATCATCTGCCCTGTTTCTTTATTAAATGCTGACGGGACTCTTTTACTAAACTTTTATCCAAACTTTGCACCCCCAAATATTTTAAATCAACAAAAAATTTCTTTCAAAAGTAGTTTATGAGAAAGATGGAGAAAAGCGGCCTTTGTTCTCTAATGGTATCTTGTAAGGAACTGGGAGATAAATGAAGTTAAAATTGGAACTCTTAAGCATTCATATTTTACATTTATTTTGAAATAATTTTAGACTTGCAAAGACAGTACATCGAGTTTCCATATGTCCAGCTTCTCCTGCTAGCTAGCATCTTATATAACCACAGTGACATTTTCTAAACGAAAAAATTAACATTAGGAAAATACTATGGATTAAGGAGACTTTTTTTTTTCAGGTTTCACCAGCTTTTTTCATGAATCTACTTTTGTGTCCCAGGTTCATATCCTGGATCCCATAATAGATTTAGCCATCATCATCCCTGTCGTGCCTCTTTATTCTATTCTGGTTGTAACAATCCCGTTCCTTTCCTGGTCCTTTATGACCTTCACACTTTGAAGAATCCTGGTCAGTTATCCTGAAAATTATTTTCAGTTTGGATTTGTCTCATGTTGTCCCAGTAAACTGAGGTTGGAGCTCAGGGTGGGGAGAATACAATTTAGGTCATGTACCCCTTTCAGTTCTTCAGATATTAACTAACCATGATAAGTTGAAGTAGTATCTCTCACCCATCTATACAAAGTTACTCTATTTTTTGTAAGTATTTTAGTAGAGATAGTTTCTTAGCTAATATCCTGCTTTTTGTTTGTCTTTGCCTTATATTAGCATTCATAAATGGATCTCCCACTGACAATTATTATTGTGGTGATTTGCTTCCTTTGTTTGATGTGCTTCTTTAGTGTGGTCGTATGAATATCTACAGCCCTCTTTAAAACTGGGTCCAATCCTTGGCAACTGATCTATCTTTTTTGCCTACAATTTTACCTTTTCCAGAATGATTAATAATTGGCAAATATTTGCAAAATACACTTAACATTCTCCATATTCCAGGTCAACCACTAGTTTTGCATTTATTATTATGGGGCACTGTAATTGTACAGATATACTCAGCTTATTTACTCACATAAGAAAAGGCATTATCTGGTTTCTATGTTTCCATTTTTATACTAAAAAGTGTGTTTTTAAATAACATCATGAATTTACAATAGAAGAACAGGACTATAAATCTTTCATAGATTAGAAGGGCAATTTCTATCTTTCAGACAGATCATTTAGCTCAAAGCAAATGTTATAGTCAGAAGGGGAAAGATGGAAGTCTTTAAGCAAGATAAAGAACAAGATGTCAACACTCACCATTTTAACATGGTGCTAGGAAGTCCTCGCCGGGGCAACTAGGCTAAAAGGCATTCATACAGGAAAATAAGAAGTACAAATGTGTCTTTCTGATGATGGTGTGATTTTATAAAAAGAAAATTCTAAGGACATAACACCACAAAACAAAACAAACTAAAAATTAACACAATAAACCCAACTTAGAACTTTCAAATTCAGTAGAATTGTACCTTAGAAAGTAAACATACAAAAATTAAGTTTCTATGAAATAAAAAAAAATGGTAAACAAACAATCCCATTTACAAAGAATCCCATCTTCCTCCTAAATAAAAATAACAGGCCTGTTTCTAACAAGAAAATAAAATGTGTGCACTGTAAATTAAAAACACTGAGGAAAGGAACAGAAGGATATACAAATAAATGATAAGAGAGTCCCTGTTCATGGACTGGCAGATTAATTGATTAAAATGATTGCATTACCTAAAGAAAGCTACAGTGCCAAAGTAATCTCTTAAGGAATATCCCAATGGATATTTCACAGAAAAATAGATAGTAAGAAGCCTAAAATTCTTGTGGAACCAGAAAACACTCTGAACTGTAAGAAATACAGAACAAAAAGAAGAAACAGTAGGCATCATATGCCCTCACTTGACAAACAGTGCTCCCTTAGTATCTGTGGAGAACTGGATTCAAGATTTCTCATGGGTACTCAAGGCCTTTACATAAAATGAGGTTTTATTTGCACATAAACTACACATCCAATAAAACAATGTACACACTGTTATTATGTAATGTTTAGAGAGAACAATGACAAAAATCAAAGATAAATACATACTAGTACACAGTTCTTTAACAATTTTCAATATATGGTTTGCCAAATCCATGAACATGGCTGTAGTCCAACTATAAATTATAATGGTATTATAATAAAACCAGACAGTAATGAAATCAAAACTAGTAATAAAATCAGACAGACCTAGCAACCAATGGAATAGGATGGAAAGCTAGAAGCATATCTAAGTATTTGTAGTCAGTTGATTTTGATCTCCAATAACTCACACTAAAGAATAGTCTCTTTAAAAAAAGGTATTGGGACACTTGCCTGTTATCTTGTAAAGGATGAAACTAGACCCTTATATAAGAAAAAGAAAAAAAAAAAAAGCACTCAGTCAACTCAAATGGATGAAGGACTTAAGCACAATAAGACCTACACAAGGCAAAGTTCACAACATCAGTCTGGCCAGTGATTTCTTAGGTAGGACTCCAAAAGCATGGGCAGCAAGAGCAAAACCAGGTAAAGAGGATTCAATCAAACCACACAGCAAAGGACTACAAAGGTGAATAAATAGCTCTTGGAATATGTCAACAATATTTGCAAATCATCTGAGAAGGTCCAATGTATACAGGGACTCATATTTCTCAAAAGAGACATAAATGGTCCTTCCTCTGTGGTTACAGTTAGTTACCTGTGACCAACTGTGGGGTGAACCACAGATCATATCATTAAAAGAAAAAGAGAGGATAAGATACTTTGAGAGGAAAAAAGGAGAGAGGCAAATAAATTTTATTACAGCACATTTTTATGAATGCAATTTTGGTATAATTTCTAAAAACTCAGTGCAAAAGTAATTATAATAATAATCTATAATGATTATTATATTAGCACAATATTCTGGATAAATATTAATAAAAAGACCTCAAAATTTTCAATTAGTTCTCATACTTTTATAATTTACTATTTGACATTTTAATGACACATGTTATACTCTTTTGGACAGGACTGTTAGAGGGGGTTACAGATTCTGATACCTGAGTATTAAAAACTAAAATATACTCAAGTAGGAAAACTGTAAGTACAGAAACAGAGTACTTTTTAACAGAATACCAAAAATAAAGGTTCTAAAACATTTATTCTGAAAAACTAGTACTATTAGTGTTGTAAAGGTTAGTGAATGGCCTTGTCAGGCTCTTGGGGCACAAATTCAACCTGCTCCCAGATGCAGGCTGGCATCATCTGGTGGCCGCTGTCTTTGGATCCTACGCATGGACTACATTGGTCTGTGGTGGCTGCGACAGAAATGCTATTTGTAGCAGCACTATCAGAACTTTTCCTGGATCTTCTGCTGGAGGTTCGTTTTTTCTCCCACAACATCAACATGGATGACAGAAATATGAAACAACTGTCTTCCACCCATATTCACATTATTCCTAAGTGCTGCACTTTGGGGCTATATTTATTCATTTTGAACAGATGTCAAATTGTTCCCATCAATTCTTACAAGCAGTTCTTTGTTTTCTAGACCTGTCTACCTATCCTTTTGCTTCTCATAGTGCATTAGGTAGGGCTCCCACTATGACACTGAAGGGCAGTGGTGAGATGAAATGGCTTTATTTCCCTCCTTTTCTGGGCTGAAACAGGTAAACTTTAAGTTTCTCATCCCAAGACTAACTACATTGTTTTATGTGATCTGTGAATATTGAGGGTTCTGACTTTGTGCTCATGATACATTGGTCTGTGCTTTAATGATTTTATCCAGTTTGGTGGTTACAACACTTGCAGGATGTAAGAATGTGTATTGGTCTTCCTGTTTACTTCTATATTCTTGGGAGAGATTATAAAGAACTGGGAAAATTTTTGGCAGGATTTACCAGTAATACCATCTAGATGTGGTGCTGGTTAAGAAGGTAATAAATTACTTATTCAACTGTTTTAATATATATTAGCCAATGAGTTTTGGCTAGCCTTTTCTTTAAAAAATTTTTCCCATCAAATCTGTGGGTATAGAGCTGTTTATAATATCTCTTTACAATCCTTTAAGTGTCATATGATTTGAAGTTATCTTTCCTCTTTCATATCTAAAATTAATAATTTTAATTTAGCTAACACTGGCTAGATCTCATCTATGTTATTTATCTTTCAAAGAATTAGCTTTTAGTTAACTCTCTTAATTACTGTTCTCAATTTCATTAATTTATACACTAACTTCTTTGTCTTTTCTACTTACTTTTGGCTTTACCCGATCTTCCCCCCTCTAATTTCCTAATGTGGGAAGTTCAATCACTGATTGAACTGATTGAACTTCATACATAAGTCGCTAAGTAATTAAGTATATTTTCACTACAACACACACATTATTATAAAATGCATTTTTATTTTCCTTTAGAATAGAACCATTTTAATTTCTCTTCAGAGTAATTGCACTCATGGACTATTTAAAAGCACGTTGCTTAGTCTCTACATTTTAGGGGATTTTACAATTTAGTTGTTCATTTCTAATTTCAGTCCATTCTAGTCTGAGGGCAAATATTTTAAGCTTTCCAATTAAAAATTGTTAAGGTGTATTTCAATGTGGCTGAGAGTGTGACCAACTTTGGTTAATATTCCACATGTCCTTGAGATTAATATAAACTCTGCTGTTACTATAAGAATTTACTAACAGATACCAATTATATCTGATATTAATTGATGGTGCAGGAGAACTGAACAATATTGCACTTTGACTTTTAGCCTGTTGGATCAGTCAATTCATGTGTAAGGTTTAGAATCTATCAGCTCTTGACTCACCAATGGGGACATTTGTTAGACACACACATTAAGGTCTATCACGGCTTTTTGGAGACTAGACTCCTCATTATTATCATCAAACACCTTCTTCCTTCCTGAAAGCTTTCTTGCTCTTAAGTCTTCTCGTCTGAACTGATACAGCTACTTCTGCCCTCTTCCTCAGGATCAGTTATCACAGTCTGTTTTACTCCATCCTGCTACTTCAGCTTCTATGTGTAGTTACATTTAAAACGGGTTTCCTTGCGCTAACAATAGGTTTGCTTTGTAGGTTGAAAGGAGAAGCCAAAATGTTGGGTTCTCCCTCATTCCCTAAATTTATTCTGCCTCCTGTTTTCTGAGCTGTCTGGATCTGTGGCTTGCCATTTGATGTTGGTGGGACATTCTCAGTCTTTACTGGTTCATTATCTCTTTTCCCTTCTTTCTTGCTTCTTTTCCACATGCTGTCAGGATGTTACACCTTCTGTAGTTGTTGAGTTCTCAGGTACTCTGTTCGTTTTCTAAATCTTGGACCCTACCCCCTTGGAGATTGAGAAATTTCTTTTGATACAGCCTCAAGTTTACAGTCTTTTCTGACACAGGTCCATGTTATTAATGGGCCCAAACACCCTACCAAGTCTGTTAATATATAGTTTCACTTTTTCCCCTTAGAGCGCCCATCTCTTTGCTAATATCTCCCATCTGTTCACACATGCTGTTTACTTCACCCATTGCAGTTCTTAGTATCTTATCCAGAACTGTTTTAAGTTCTGGCTCTGACAAATCTAACTTTCTTGCAATATCTGACTCTGATTCTGATGCTGCCTCTGCCTCTTCAAATTGTGTTTTCTGATTTTTGTATGCTCTTTATTTTTTCCTTATATCTAGAAATGTGTTATGGGTAAAAGAAGTACAATAAATAAGATAGAGTAATGCACTGATAAAGTGTACATGTTGGGAGTGTTCCAGAATTTCAGGATTTGATCTCAGGCTGTTAGTGAGTCTTTGTTTATGAAGTGCCAGGTTCAATTTTTACACATTATCCCTATAGGTTGGGCAGGGATTATCTTGAGACTGAAGTGCACATTTTTCTTTCCCTCTATCAGGTAGGCTTGAGCAAAACTCAATAGCTTCAGGACTTTGCTCTGTGTATATACTCTTCTAGCAGAAACATTAAAGAAGGGAATGGGGTACCAAACCCTGCTCTAAATCTCAAGTCACAGCTGTGATCACCGTAACTTCTGAGCTTCATCTCAGAACTGCTCTACAAGCTAGATCAAGATCCAGACAGAAGGTAGAATTTATAGGACTACAAGAGGATGTCCCTAACTGGGGTATCATCTCACCTACAGGAATGCATGCGGAACACAACAGGTAGCAGGAAGCTAAACCTCAGCTCTCTTCCACGAAGGAAATGCCTGGATATGTTCCTCACGGCATACTCAGTGCCAACTTAATAGATATCAAAATCAAATCAAGCACTAAAGTTGCTGGGTAGTATCACACTGATGAGAATACCTAGAGGGATGCATAACACACGAGGAGGAGCATCTTTTAAATGACATATGTAATATATGGCCCAGCACAGTTGTATACAGATCACTGTATAGTCATAAAAGGAGAGAAGAGTACATATGAAATAAGTTGGCTTTTCAGCATGAGGACTTCTTTAGGGGCGGTAGAAATGGGGTAATGGATTATAGCAATTTTTAGATCTTATAGTTTACTGTTAAAGAAAACTATGGAATTATATTTAAATGAGCTTATAAAATAATCAACCAAACACTTCAAAACAACAGGTAAATGTGGTTCAATACAAGAGTAAATTGTTAAGTTGGTTACTGAGATGTATTGAATCAGATGATAGTTGGGAAATTAAGGCATGAACTTACTAAAGCAGTGATGACTTATCATGGGTTCTCTTTTGTTCTACATTATTATGCCATAAGGCAGGAGGAGTTTAAAATGGATCTGCCCTCATCACTTACCAAAAATAAAAACAAAGCATGCAGATAAACTTCAAAACATTGCTGCAAGTATGAAACACATTGCATTTTATTTCTAAAAATAGCTTGTTTTGGCATAGACCTTTAAATTGTGAAAGCATGGCTGTGCTTTTATCTAAAAGTGTTGAGCTCTGTAGGGTGTCCTTTAATATCAGTAAGAATGCTGCCAGATGTGGAGAAGATGGGGGCTCATAGCTTCACTGTCTAAATAAAAATCCATTTTTAACAATTGTAGTGTAGCTTTCTAAACTAAGAACATTATAACTGGAGGCCTTTATATATTTCTTTAAAGAAAAAGGTTTCAGAAATACATTGAGGTCAAACCCCGTAAGAGACTTCCAAAAAACATACTAGGAATTTTTAATAGGCAAATAACTTCCTTTAGCCTTATTGATATGGCAAATTTTATTAATATGGCAATTTTTCTCACTTTTTGAAAAGACATCTAAGTGTGCATATTAAGATGTAGAGATAGAAAAATGATAAAACCCAAACAAATATTGTCTAACATGTTCAGGGCATTAATCATTGCATGCATACTGTGGGTCACGTAGAAATCATGCTTATTGTATTTCTTTTCACATTATGCTTTTCTAAATACCAAAAGCTTCGCAAATGCTATAGATGTTATCAAATCCTAAGTGGCCAGCATATAGAAAAACACTTCCTCACAACCCAGCCCCCAGCATCTCTCCTGCCTCAGTGACTCTAAAATTGCTTTTGCAGTCAAATTCCATCTACTAGCCAAGCAGGTGACTTTGCATGCTCCCCACTTAAGATGTGAAGTGAAGGGAGCTTCTCTTTCAAGGCCAGCTTATCTATGCTAAAACTGTCTTCACAATGGAACCCTTAAAGTGCCCAAGGATCCATCTCCATCCAATCACTCAGAGAAAGCATTTACACATGAAACACATACTCTGTCTTTCTTCCCTTTCCTTCCTGAATTTACCATTTGAAAGTGAAGAATTTGGTGGCAAATTACTCCCGATTCCTTTATGCCTGAATTATATACATTTGAAAAAGGCATCATTTTCACTGAGAGAGGGAAAAACCCTACTTCTATGTAAATGTTAAGTGTGAACTCTGATCTAGGATAATAAAATGACATTTTATAGAGTTGTCTTAGGAATTCTTCTCTAATTATCTGCCCCAAAGCTTTGCATTTTTTAAACATTGAAGACCAATTGATGCTCACGATCAATTCTAGATGACAAAATTCCAGATGATCTGTTTTCCTCAGTCCAAAATCTTAAGTTAAATGCCAGTTTTTAATTACTGTGCCATCTGTTATTTTTACATTCAACTAATCTTCTCAAGTGTACAAAATAATGTGATTCTTCATGACATTTCCACACATGTATGCCACTCTACTCTGCTCATATTCCTCCTGTGTATAAACACTATCTTCAATCCACTAAAGCTCTGGTGATAATATTAGTGTTAGAACTATTAATTTACCAACAGTGACACATGATGCAGTATCTACCATGGTAGGAATATGAACATAAGCCTCCCTCCCCCCCTCCAAAAAAAAAGCAATGACACAAAGAAGAAACTACTGTGACTTATCTTTTTCATGGAAATAATTTTATCTCAGTTGCTGAAGATGTTGCTCAGATGGTAGAGTGTTTGCCTAGCATGTGTGAGGCCCTGGGTTTGATCTTCAGCACTATCTGAAAGTGGGTGTGGTGGAGTATGTCTCATCCCAGCACTCCAGGATGATCAGAAGTTCAGGGTTATACTAAGCTACAAAAGTAGGTAAAGACCAGCTGGGTTACATGAGATTCTGGTTAATAATAATAATAATAATAATAATAATAATAATAATAACAACAACAACAATAAATTTTTAATGAGGCTAAGCATACTTTACTTTAGAATACTACTTTTAAAAATAATTTATTTATTTTTATTTTATGTGCATTGGTGTTTTGCCTGCATGCATGTCTGTGTAAGGATGTCAGATCTTGGAGTTACAGATATTTGTGAGCTGCTGTGTGGGTGCTGGGAATTGAACCTGGGTCCTCTGCAAGAGCAGTCAGTGCTCTCAACCTCTGAACCACCTCTTCAGCCCTAGAACACTACTTTAAAATCCAAACACAGACAAAGGAATTTCAATTTTTTATTACTAGAGGATCCTGAAGAGGGGAGGTGGGAAAGACCATAGGGAGAATTACATAGAAAAAATGATTAAAAGAAAACCTTAAATGAAAGAAATCATCTTCATAAGTAAAGATGACACATCTAAGTCAGTCTGAATTATAAAAGAAAAGTGTCTTGGGCAAAACAAAATGATTTGTTCTTCGAGGATGGCTATTTCCCACAGAGCAACTGAGATTACATTTTAATTATTTTGAATTATTACTGAAAATTAGAATCAATACTCAGTTAAGTAAAATATGAAAAAGAAATAATAAAAAAAAACAAGACTAAAGGAGCTTTAGGAATTCATTTCTGGGAAAAGACTCTAAGAGATCACAAATAAAAATGGGAGTAGGAATCAAGTTCAGATCACAGCCTTAGGTGAGAAACAGAATTAGAGTGCTCAGCCACAAGGACAGGCGGCAAGCTGCTTTCTAACTCTCAGAAAAGGTTTAGAGACAAGGCCGGCCATGCCCCTTCCCTGAGCATGTTTATGCACGGGTATAGACATAACACACACACACATACACACACACACCCACATACACACACACACCCCACTGATGCAATCTCTCAAACATCAAACACACACATGCATTCACGCACACACACACATGCTCACTCACACCATACATACCCCCCACACACTTAAACCCACTCACATACTCACTCATACCATATACACACACTTAAAGCACACACCCACTCATAACAGACATACAACACACATTCACACCACACATACACACACTCACACAGGCATTCATACCACACTCACACGACACTCATGTGCACACATTCATACCATACACCCCTTACACATATACACATTTACAGTGTCACACCACACACACACACACACACACACACCACACATACATATACATTCATAGTACACACATAAACACACTCATATCACATGCCATTCTCTCTCTCTCTCTCTCTCTCTCACACACACACACACACACACACACACACACACACACACACATTAGACCTAGTAGTAAAGAAGTGGGAAGAAGTCTTGAAGGTTTTTTTCATTTTCTGGTGTCAGTAAATCATTCTCTGAGCAACAATGGTACCAGAAAGAACAACTGCTCTTAAAGTTCACAAGAAAGAAGGAGAAGTCTAATTGTTGGTCTTTGAAGCTGTATTTTCAAATGTGCACGGGTGGCCTAATCCATGAATATGGACACAAAGAGCCAAATGTGCTGCTACGCCACCCAGCAAGCCAGGGTAATGGGCTGTTTGAGGGCAGACAAGAAACGGGTTGATTTGGAAGAAAAGACGGCAAAGGTTTTGAAATGGTCTCGTCACAAATGAGTTGGTAGGGTAAGAGGAAGCAGCAAAGATTATTCGATGGTGCAGCTATAAAATGTTTATTCAGACTTAAAATGAGGAGCAAGAGCAAAGCAGTGAGAACAGAAGGGTAACCCGGGAGTTCAGTACTGACAATGGGTTACATTGTGACTTCATTAGAGTGAGACCAGGTCCATGCATTAGTACATACATTTTAAGGAAGACTCCTTGTAATTCCTAAATATAGCTGTCATATAGTTATAACAACAATCATAGAGGGTAAAGCATTAAATTCATTATTTTTTCTTCTGAATACTATTGATTTTTTTCCTACATTGTTAGTTGTATTCTCTGAAGATCTCCATGCGGGTGCATTTTAAACAAGGCTAGAACTAGTTATAAATCCCATCTTATCTCTGTCCTACCCCCCACTTTGATTTTTGTAAACCTGAACTCTGAATTGCCTTAAAGCTAAGGAGAATGCCACAGTGGTATACAGACTTCTGTTCTTTCTGAACTCCCAGAGAGCGTCATAGAACAAAGCAGTTCAACAGATAGACGCTTTATGACTAAGGAGCAACTGAGCAAAGGAACGGAGACAAAGAAATGTAATTTTCTGTGTGAGGTGGCTGAGTTCTTCCAGTAGCCAGATTAACTCTGTGCCGACTTCCCCACAATTTTTAGACTTTCATTCTTGTCGTGGCCGCTCCTCCCTTCACACCTTGTTCTTATTAGGAACAGACTTGCTCCACAGTCACATCTGTGTCTTGTGCTCTACACTTGGCCAGACCCAGAAGAAGAATGGAGCAGATGAGTGGTTGGTCTTCACTCTCTAGCTGCCTGGCAATGCCAGTAATTCTGTGAGCATCTGATGGGCGTATACACCTATGTAAAATGCACTTAACTTGCACTATACCAAAGGCTGACATAAAAAAAAATTCAGATATTATTTCTGCCCTCCCATAAGGACTGTCATAAGACTATGTACCTATAGGTAAGCCAGGCCTGACATCGGAGGAAACAAACCCTGCCTTTGCCATGGTACCAGCTGAATGTCTTTGGACCTACGGACGAATGCGGCCCGATTTCGGTTTTCCTCACACAGAGAAAGAAGGCTCTATGCTAGAGCAACACACTCCCCCAAACTTTGTAAATGTATATACAAAAAAGAAAAATATTTAGTGAAACTTTAGTCACATTTTAAAAAAGATCATAATGGAAGTACTTTTTGTTACTTGGTTGCCATGTGCCTTTTCCCTCACTCATATTCCCAAGGAGAGTGATCCCTCAGATATCTGTTAGTAATTCTAGGGCTCCACAAAACACCGTCAGAGAAAAGTTGTATTTAACAGCTGAGACCCCTTCAGTTACGATAGCAGTCCATAATTCTATATGTTTGTTTCCTCTAAGGCTCTAAAATCAACATCAAAAGAATTCATACTTAAATGTACATTATCTTACAAATTATGCATCAGCAGCATCTTTCCTTTATGTTCTGAGCGCATCTATAACATCTTTTAGTTATATTCTGAATTATCCACATGTAGGATCACCTTTCAAGAATGTGATTCTCTTGCCTCTAGTGCTGACAGCATGCTGTCCAATTGGATAAAGCAGGACACAAAGACAGGACTGTGGAACTTTGCCAAGAGAAGGCGGGACAGCCCTTCAGAATATACTGCTTCACAGAAAAGTCTGTCAGATACACTAGGCCTATAGGCCAAAGACAGATGCCCTAACCTTGGGTGACTGTCCAGGCAGACAGCTGTTTCTGTCATTTCTCACATTTTTTTGGAAGTCACTTGTTTGCACTTCCTGCTTACTCAGTTAATATTATTCCCTTCTTGGATCTCTGAAGGAATTGAAGACTAGATAGTTACAGTTATAGTTTTCCTTGTTAAAAAATTCAGAAAAGAAACTTACTAAAGATGTGTAAAGTGTGTAAGGGTGAAAGACATCAAAAGATAATTTTCGGTTGAAAATACAAGTTAGAAAGTGATTTAGGTATGATACTTTGGACTGACAAAAATAGGGTAAATAATGGAGTATTTTCTCTGAATTTGTCAGTCGTTAATGGGCTGGACATTGTTAATGTAATTCTTGACTGTATATATTATATACAGTTATTGTACTTATTGTATATAGTTTTTCTTATATTAGTTATAAGCCTTCTTTGATTATTTTAGACATAAAAGGGGAAATGTGGTGATATTTTGTTTATATTCTAATAAAATTTGCCTGAAGATCAGAGGACAGAGCCAGCCACACAGAGCAGGCACTGGTGGCACACACCTTTAATCCTAGCACTGGGGAGGCAGAGATCCACTTGGATCTCTATGAGTTCAAAACCACCCTGGACTACATGAGATTCATCCAGCCTAAAAAAGAAACAGAGCCAGGCAGTGGTGGCACACACCTTAAACTCAGGTACCTGGGAGTCACACGCCTTTAATGTCAGCACTAGGAAGGTTGAGACAGGAAGTGATATGGCTGGGCAGAGAAAGGCACATAAGGTGGGAGGGGAGAGCAACTCAGCCTCCTTTGGCTGAGGACTCAGGGACATTCAGTCTGAGGATCTGTGGAGACAGGATCTCCCCCTTTCAGCTGAGGAGCTGGCAAGGTGAGAAGTGTCTAGAGTGGCTTGTTTCCTCTGATCTTTCAGCATTTATCCAATATCTGGCTCCGGGTTTTTATTAAGACCAATTAGGATTCATGCATCACAGTTCCTTGTATATAATTCAAATTCTTTCTAAAGCACCGCTTTTGGTTTTTCCCTTCTTATTTCTTCCTCCTGGTGCTAGGGATTGAGCTTGGTGCTCTGAACATGACAAATGCGTGCTCTCCCACTGATCTACATAATCAACCTTTCTGATAGGCTTTTATGGAATCTTCACAACATGCAGGCATTCTGGTAAGAAAAGGAGGAGATACAGGGGGAAATCAGACATGTATCTTTCCTCAAGGAACCTGGAGTCTAATGAAATTGTATTGCCAGTAGTTGTACTGGGGAGTATCAACTGGCAGCGCTGTGAGATAAAGCAAAATGGAGATCATTGCTAGTTGGCAAGGCCAGGACAGACGTGAAGGGACGGGTGTCGTAGAGGCTGAGCTGTAATGGGTTTGGGGGTGAAGGGTCCACAGAGAGAATGGAGGGAAAGTGAAAAAAGCCATGGGCCAGGCACTAGTAACCGCGCTTAGTTGAAAGGAGGACTGTGTGAAGACAACAGTGTGCGATAAACCACGTCTCAGACAGAGTGTGTAGGGCCTACTTGAAGCTTTACAGCATAGGGATGCTTCAGTCAGTTAATGTAGAAGAAAGCAACAAGAGAGAGACAGACAGACAGACAGACAGACAGACACACACACACACACACACACACACACACACACACATTTGTTTAAGGGGCACACAGAACGCATGTTTCAATAAGCCCGAGTGGCAGCAGCATGGGAAGGGGAGGCTGAAAGCCAGGCCTAGGGAAGCTGTGGGCAAAGTTGAAGGTGATGGCAGAAGCCAAAACCCAGGTGAGCAGGAAATTACTAGTGTCCCTAACGGTGATGAATATACTGTAAAAGCCGGAAGGAGATGGTGCACGCAAGCGCTGGCCCAAAGCCCTGAGGCACAATGGGAAGGTAACTGAAACTTAGGAAAGCGGGCAGCACTGCATATCATATCTGTTTTTTTAAATTAAGAAATTTTTATTTTACATACCATCCACAGATCCCCCTCTCATCCCTCTCCCGCTCCCTCCCCAGCCCAGTCCCCCCCCCCCATTCCCTCCTCCAAAATGTAAGGCCTCCCATGAAGAGTCAACAAAGTCTGATACATTCAGTTGAGGCAGGACCAAGCCCCTGCTCCCTGCATCAAGGCTGTGCAAGGTGTCCCACCATAGGTAATGGGATCTAAAAAGCCAGTTCATGCACCAGGGATAGATCCTGATTCCACTGTCAGGGGGCCCCTTAAGCAGATCAAGCTATACAGCTTTCTCGATTATGCAGAGGGCCTAGTCCAGTCCCATGCATGCTCCACAGCTGTGGGTGTAAAGTTCCTGAGTTCCCACTAGCTTGGTTCGGTTGTCTCTGTAGATTTCCTCATCATGATCTTGATGCCCCTTGCCCCTAGAATCCCTCTTCCCTCTCATTTCTATTGAGGGAGCCTTTGTATAGAGTTGGCAGATAAAGTTTAAGGAATGAATGAGAACAACGATCATAGAAGACAATCTGCAGGGTTGAACTTAGGGCAGTACCGACAGACACACATGGCTAAGAAGTGGAAAACGAGCCAGAGAGAGGTATAAAGAGAGCTAGGGCACTGTGGTGCAACTGTACATTCAGGGCAACAGATTTATTAAGGAAAAAAAACAGTGTGATCCAGTGGATCCCATAAAGCTGAGGTAGAGAACTGCTTTCTGAAGTGTGTTCTACAAACACTAGTTTCAGTAGCTGTTCAGCAGTACTACAGACTGCAACCTGAAACAAACCTTTCCGTCTCAAGTTGATTGTGCCTGTGGTGTTTTATCACAGCGACAGAAAGCACTCTAGGACAGATGCCTTGACTTTCTCCACATGGCTTCATCCACCCCCATTGCCTTCCCTTTGTTTTATAACTCACTCTACACAACAACACTGTTCTTTACACAGGAAATGGGCCTAGGGGATGCTGATATAGAGTAAAATTCAAAAACAGGACACCAGACCTGGAAAGGTACGGGTGACGATTCTACCCAACTTCTCTGTTTTATAGAAGGAGGTTAAAATATAATTAATGGCCACAGTGCCTTACTTCTATTCTTTATAAAACATAAACCAGTAGTATACACCCAAGCATATGGATGAGGGATACAAAAGAGAGGAACAGGAGAGAAACTGAGCTTTCCCGACTACAGCGCTAAGTGTGAACTGAAGGGCAATCTATACTTCTGGGTCCTCCAAAGTCACTCGGACACAATCACTGACACCAGCGTGGTCTCCTGCAGAGGAGACTCAGATCTGACTGGGCAATGTGGTTTCCTAAGTAAGATGCTTGGTGCCCCTGGAGGTCAGAAAAGAGTATAGGATTTCCTGGAACTGGAGCTATGGTTGTGAACCATATGTGAGTGCTGGGAGCTGAACTCTGTTCTCTGCAGGAACAGCAAGTGCTCTTAATCATGGTTGTTGAGAATGTTACAAGAACTCCTTGAAATGATATATTGCTTTTTAGTGAGGTTTATCATGTATAAACAGAATATAAGTGATTACACTTGCAAATACTAAATTCCCAAACGGAGTCACTTACAACAGCAATATATGGTCTGGTAATTAATGGAATAATTCAAGTGGTACTGATTTTAAAAACTCACTGTGTGTGTCGGGGGCAGTGGGGTGCCCTGGGGGAAAGATGCATGGGCACTGGCCTGTCATGGTACATGTGGAGCTCAGGGGACAACTTGTAGAAGTTGGTACTCTCTTACCAGCTAAGCCATCTCAATAGCAAACTTAATAATTTTAAAAAAAAAATTTAATTGTATATTAGTGAAAATTTACAAGAAAGTATTATTTGTTTATATGAAGTTAAGTATAGTTTATCTAAATAGTATTTCCTAAAGCATATACCCTGAAATAGTACATTTTACTGTCAAGCAGATTCAGGAATTTTATTTTTTTTCTTTTAGAGATTGTTAAACATATGTAATAGGTTTAGAGATTATTAATAATACGTAATGTTCTAAATTTGGAGTTTAAAACAAATGGCTGGCTTTACTTAGTCATTTCTCAAACTTATCTTCCCATAGAATCTTTTCTCTCTTTTTATTAATATGGACACATGTCACAGTACACTAGTGTCATAAGAAACAAGACTGGCCTCCCTTGATCTTCGATGACAGCAAGAGGAGAATTCAAATAAGTAGACCGTGCACACACCATGTATTTTAGGTTTTGGTATAAACACAATTTTGCCAAAAGATTTTCTTTTCGGATGCCATTTTCCAAGACTCACGATAAGGTGAGATACTTGCTCCCAGAACTCTAACAAACACTACGGCCGCCAACAGTAACAGTTCTCAGGGCATACTCAAGTTTCCTATCAGCAGGAAAGACAACGGACATAAAATAAGAACTGGCTATGCATACTTAACTCTCTAAAATCAGCTCCAAGGCATAAAGAAAGGTAGTAAGAAAAGAATCACATTATTAAGAAGCTGCTATTTAGCATACTCACACTGCCCATTCAAGCTTCTCATTCTTGATTGAGTTGTACAGGGCCTGTAAACAGAGGAAATAAGATCAAATTAATCTTTTTATTCTGTTCCATATGCTGAATTCAGTAAAGGAGCAAAGTCAAAGGCTTCAGTAAATGTTGAGCAACTTCCTTATGCCTTAACAGTCAGAATATCTTAACTGATTGGTCTCTAGAAGCTGAAGAATTCACAGGGGAGGCAAATGAGCATTTTATGAAACAAAGAAACACGCACTAAGTAAAAACTGCCTTTTATAAATAACACACAGTACTGTACATTGTGTCTTGGTACAGTAGAATTAGGCTATGATTGAACTCAAGCAGAGCATTCTATTTCGTTCATTTAAAATACGCTCTGACAACTTCATTAATATGGACTTTAAGAGTAGTCCAACTCTTCAATAATGGAAGAAATGTGATTGCTCTTACGCTACCTATAAAGACACATGCCTTAAGCCAGATACGGAAATGTATCTGGGATAGTTTAAGAGTTCCTACACTATTATTCTAAGGCCATAATTCTCCCTACAGTTCAGTGAGTGCTACCTCAATATATATGCACAGTGATGAAGAATGAGACAGAGAACTTCCCAAGGGCTTGGTGAACCCGAGACAATCATATCAGCTAAGACAGCCTTCCCGGCCCTCCCAGAACCAGTAATCCACATAAAGCCCTTGTGATCAATTTGCTCATCTACAGCATCTACCCAGAAAAATACTTTAATTTAGAATAAGATAAAATAAAGAAAAGACAAATGCATTTCTAAGATGCAAAGCCATGGCAGAAAATAATACAGAAAAAATAATAAAACTTATGATGCTAAAACTTTTTCCTAATAAAGTCTCGGATCTCTTAGGGCTTGAATGTTCAGCAAAGACTATCTACTCTGTGACAGAAAAGGAGGGTCAGATGCCACTCAGCCACTCACCAGATGAAGGAAGGTAGGCTTCAGAAGGTTGAGTGTGTACATGTCAGCAAAAGGACTGTACTCCCATAGCAAATTCCCTTCTTATCAAAGTGCTTCCAAATTTAGTAGGCATACATTGAAACTACAGATTTTGTCAAAGTGACAAGAAAAGTAGCCAGTGTAGCTCTTTAATAAAACACCCCCCCCCAATAAACCATAATAGCTCCAAATGTGAAGGTTTTAAAACCCTAACACAATGTCAACAAATGGAAAGTTCCACATCATGAAATTTTGTTTTAAACCAGGTGAGGTAGTGCACACCTATAAGCCTAGCACAAGGGAGGCTGAAACAGGCAGATCATGAGTTGAGATAAGCCTGGACTTATAACAATTTTGGGGTCAGCCTGAGCTCTATAGTGAGACTTTGTCTCAAAATGGTAAAAAAAAAAATTATGAACAAAACTATTATAAGACCTGTGTAAGCTTGCCTTCAGACAGTGCATATAATGTCTACCCCTCTCCCCAATGAATTTCCTACTCAGACTGGGTTCCTTCCCAAGATAATATGTAAGATATGCAAATACTAATTATGCAAATGTTATATGCAAATACTCCAAGGCAAAAGTCTGAAACATTTTTGGAGCCAGGCACTTCAGACAAGGGATACCCAATCTATGCTATCAACTTCTTTTATTGTCTTTCTGTTGCACATGAAAAGCAATACCAGATAACTCTCTGCCAATACACACTAACATGCCATGTAAGAACTAAGATTTCCTTTGCTTTTTTGAGGCAGGTCTCCTGTAGCTCAAATTGATCTCCACCTCACTTCATAGCCGAGAACGATCCTGAACTTCTCTACTTCCCATCTCTACCTCTTGTGTGCTGAGAAAAGAGGCATTTATCACCCACCTGCCCTTTTAATGTGGAATTCTGGATTCAATTCAGGGTATTTTGCATGCTAGGCAGGCACCTGATCATCTGAGCTACATCACATCCCTAACTCAAGAGTTCCCCTAGCTTCAATGTCAAATACCCAAAGGGTACTTTAAAGGCAAGGGTGAGCTAATATTAGTTTATGTAGCCAAATTATAAAAGGGTTATGTAGCCAAATTATAAATGGACAGAACTAGCCTCAGAGATGCAGAAATTAAAACTCCTCTATCTTTCCTTTCTTTCCCTCCTCTTTCTACACCAAACATCCCCAATGATTATTTCTCTACTCCATAACAATGGTTCTCTGTGCACATCCACACCCATTGTGTTTCTAGTGAGAAAAAAAAGGGCTTTTTCTTTTAGTTCCAGCTGTTAAAGTCCCGAGACAACATTCTCATTGTGGTTTAGTTACCTATTTTCTGGTTTACTGTCCATTTCCTAGACAATGAGGTTCTGGACCAGGCCATTCCCGATATCTCTATCTATAGATTTCCATATCTATTAGGAAAGGGCAGTCCAGGTCTAGTGACTACAGGCTAGTTCCTGGGCTCAGCAATATTCGGAATCTGTTTATGACCCATTCAGCACTACCAGAAGAAGGGAGTTAAGCAACAGTACAAATTAATGCCACTGGATATTCACCATCGCTGTCTGACTCCCTTCGCCACCCTCCTCAGCCTCCTGCCCTCTTCTCTAAGAGGCATTTGTCAAGGTTCCTATTTCCTCCTCCTTTCTGATAGGAGAGAATCACCACAATGGAATTTCAGAGCTCAAAGGAGCAAGCCCTACCTTACGTAGGATGAGGAAGGTGAAATCTAACACCCTGCAGACATTTCTCACAAATGTAACTCTGAAACAGCATTCTTCCTTTTCTACTCTGTTGTTTGTTTTTGGTACTGCGTTGAATCCAGGACCTTTCTAGCTATCATCATCCCCAGTTTTCTACTTACATCTACTATCAACTAATTGCTTTCTTTCTTGCTAATCCTGAACTTGACAGCCCTGTATGTTCCTGTCCTAAATTAAGGATTATGGGGAAAGGTAAAAAGGCTTGTGCTTCTTTTAGATGGATTCAAATAATGCAGAGCACTGGAAGATTCTATTCTTAAAAGATAAGCTTCACAGAAGAGCCACTGTTGCTAGGACACATGCTTCAAGTACCTTTGTCCATGAGGACAAGCTTGCTAAAATGACCTGCACTCTCCGTCCACTTACAATCAAACGTACTGGCCATGTGAGTGGGGAAAACTGGAGGTGCAGGTACAGCTCAACAAAATAACCCCTGGACCTGGGAAGGTGGCTCAGTTAATAAAGTGTATGCCATGCAAACATGCGGGACCCCAGTTAATATCTTTAGCACCTATATTTAAAAAAAAACATGCCATGAATGGCAGCATGCATCTGTAACTCCAGTAACTGTGAGAAAGATTCCTGTTACTCTCTGGTCCAGCTGAATCAGTGAGCTCCATATTCAGTAAATGCCTGAAGAAGACACCCAGCCTTGATCTTTGGATTATTCTCTCTCTCCTTCTACCCCCGACACACGCATGGTGTGGGTTGCTAACCCTTCATATAGCTAGAGATAAATTATCTAGCTTAGCCAAGACATCAGGGTTTGTGGATTAATACTGTCCTGGCAGGTTGTCCACTTCCCTTTAGATTGATAGCTGGGGTAAAGTGGGAAAAAAGTACCACAGGGCCCACCCATATGGATACACACAGCAAGGTGATGCCTGCTGTGGAGACTGAATAACATGCCACCTAAAGATGCCTATGTCCTAATTCTTAAAACCTCTGAATATTTCCTTATATGGCAAAAAAAATCTTTAGATCAAATTTAAAGGGTTTGTGATGGGAAACGTCTGTGGGTGGGCTCTAAATGTAATCAGGAGTATCTTTACAAGAAGAAGGCTGAGGGCAATTTAAAGAAGCAGAAGAGAGGGCCAAAGAAAAGGGAACAAGGACGGTGGGGTGATGCAGTCATGAGCCAGTATGGCAACCCCCACAGCCGGAAGAGGCTAGGAACAGATTCTCCTTTGACTTTTCAGCGAGAATGCAGCCCCGTCCTCACATGAATCTCACAGTTCGTCTCCAAAACTGCAAGAGGATGTATTTCTGCACTTTTTAAATACAATGCATTTGTGGTCATTTGTTACAGCAGCCACAGAAAACCAATGCACTAGGGTTACATGAAAGGCAGATAACTTAATAAAAGCAACTTTCAGAAATATTTCCAAGTCAGCCGCTAGATAAAAGTATCTTTCCCTTTATGGATGTCATCTGAAAGTATGAGAGTATACACCAAATTTGTCAAGTTAACTTTTACAAATGAAGAGAATTTAAAATTTTGGACCCTAGCCCAGATCTCCAGAACTCTCTTGGAGGATTCTGTATGAATTATCAGCAAATATTTCAAATGCCACTCAGACATGATGTTAAAAGCCACCATCCTCTGAGCTTAGAAATTGGTCTCTAACTACCATCCCTGCAACTCATCCCAGGAACTACCGACACTGAACAGGACAGGGGCTTCTTCAAATGTGAAGATGATCAATTTTAGGACCGAGAAAGCAAATACTTACATTACAGAAATATGGGAATTCGGTCTAAATTTACTTTTAAGTCCTTGTTCCTCACTTCTGATTGCTTCTTGAAGATGATAAAGTGCCATTTTATTCAAAGCTTAGCACCTCCCTGGCAGCCCACACAGGCTCCACAATCTTTTCCCATTACCACATTGTATAATCAGAAGTCTCTCTCTGTTTCTCCAGAAGCACATTTTGTGTAGTTGATGGAACACATGTATTTTAGTTAAAGCAGCTCTAAATTCCAATGATGGTTTTTCCTCTGTGGATCCTGAATAATTATGAAAATCATGGAAGATGTTGCACAGCTTCCATTTTTAGTGAAACTGATACTGATCACTGTGGAATTTATACCACCAAAATTATGCCACCACCATCAAGGCCATGGCTCCGTTTCCCAAATGCAATAGTGGCTCATGAACTCATTTAGAATTAAGTTGATTTTTAAGTGTAGAACTAAATATGCCCACTTTGGCCGTGGTATCAGAGAAAAGCAAATTTGAAAAAGACATGCTTGCTGGACACAGTGGCAAACACCTGTAATCCCAGCACTCAGAAGGTAAGAGAAGGAATGTTGTCCCAAGTTAGAAGCCATCTTACCTAAGGACTGACATCCTTAGGAGGGGAGGGAAAAAAGTGGAGGAGAAAGGAGGGAAAGGAGGAAGACTTAGCTTAAATTTAAAGTTTAACTATAGTTACCAGACGGATGTCAAATTTCATAGAAAAATCTCAAAGTATATTAAGGCCAATGATCCACACGTGTTCTGATCTTCTATGCCTTTATATCAAAGAGCGACACTATCCCTTGCCACACTAGCATTTGTAATTGATTCCTTTTTTGCACTCTCATCACCTGTATAGACTTCTTACATCTGTGCAATGTATGAAATGCTGTGACTGATGAGAGTTTTGCCTTTTGTTTTTTTTAAGTGGCTGAAGGTAACCATCAGATAGAGGTGAAAATGGAGAAACTGAAACCTTAGCCTCGAGACATTCACGATGGATCCGTTTACAGAGAATATTCTTCAGTGTACAATGAAAGGAGACTGGCTCTTGATAAATATCCATATCCCAGAGTCCACTGGAATTCACCCAAGTCTAAAGGGCATGCCACTTTAAAGCAGATCAAAACCACAAGCAGTCTAGTGGGCACTTCTCTCTTTGGCTAATATTCAAGGTAACAAATGCATGCCTAAATCTGGCTTGTGTTTTTCCATATCTACAATTAGATTCAATTTTTGGACCAAGCCATCAGGTAAACAGAGCCAAAATCTATGTCCTGGGCAATTAACTTAACTTTGTGCTGTGGTGCATGTACAAACCAGAATAGCAGTCACAGGGATATCTAGCCAGAAATGGACATATCATCACAGATCCACAATGGAAATAGGAAAATGAAGAAGCCCTACCTTAATGGTAATGAATATGAGGTATACTAATATAAAACTCATCATGTAATAAACATTTTTGTGCACTTTGCAAAGACTATGAAGCCATCATGCCAGGTACAGATGAATCTCCTTATTCTGCCTTCAAGGGTCTCTTACATAAGGAATACAAAATTGCTGCTAACCTTGGCTGACTTCACCTAGCTGAGAATTAGTCACCTGACAAACTCTATTAACTTACTTCTTCCCACATACAACACACTTTCACACACTGGATTTAATAAATGACATTGTTTTATTTATGCAAAGAAAAATTCATTGAAAAGAGATCCAGAGAAAAGCAGCTAAGCACATGGGAAGCAGAAGTAGGACACATACTTTTCA
>CABHPQ010170691.1:0-20593 GCA_902168405.1 Peromyscus aztecus | reverse complement strand
CACTAATTTAAAAGGTTGAAAGGTAGTTGGTATACATAAGTTTGCCTATGAGTACCCCGAAATGCAAATCTATAGTCTCACCTGGGTGGGGTGCAGGTTCCTGGATGGAACATCGAACACATTCCAGTGTTCTCCCAGGAATTACTTTCCTGTCTCTGAAGAACTTCATGGAATCGGCAGGCATTTTTACTTGGTACCAAGAATTGAGTCCGTTTTTAATTACTCGTTTTATTTATGAATCAAATGCCTCTAAGAATTGTTATTACCGTAGAGGAAAAATGCCAGAAAGGAACCTTGGGTTGATTGTGGCACTGGGTATGGCTTGGGCATATTTGAGACCTCAAAGCCCACCCCCACAGTGACACACTTCCTCCAACAAGGCCACACCTACTCCAACAAAGCCACACCTCCTAATCATGCCACTCCCTATGAGCTTATGGGGGCCAACTACATTCAAACTACCACAATACATGAACCCTGGGGATCATTCTGCTCACGCCTTGTGAAAGTATGGGATGTCCTGAAGCAAGCCATTTTGAAAGTAGTGTTGTTGTTTTAATTTAGATTGTGGTGTGTGTGTGTGTGTGTGTGTGTGTGTGTGTGTGTGTGCACATGTCAAGGCATGCATGTGAAGGTCATAGGATAACTCTCAAGAGTTGGTTCTCTCCTTCTACTATGTGGGTCCTCTGGTGGTCCTTGCAATCTCTACAGTCAGCCATGGAACAATCCAGGGGAGGCAAAAATGAAACTTGTTTCATTTTGGCTTTAGTTAGCCATCACTGATTCAGACTTCTGGAGTCTGACACCAGGCAGTGTATTTTAGCCATATTTAAGCACTGCACCATTTTGGAAAAAAGTGTCCTGATGCCAATTAACTCAGTACCCCGTGTACATCAAAACTTAAGGTATATTTATATTGAAACTGTTTACAGAGTACATATGGCTTCTCCATAAAGATGAGTTCTGTTGACTTAGAAACAATGTTCAAGATAAGGCTCTAGGGAGAATGACTGAGGTGAACATTTTCCCTGTGGGAGTCAGGATTGGCCTGGCCCTAAGAGAATATAGAAGTCACTTAGACTGTTGTAAAATACAAGCTGACACCTCTCACAAGGGTGGATTTTATGAACTGAGAAGCAAAGCTCAAGATTTGGTGGGAAAAGGTCTGGACGAAACAAACATAATATTCTGGGAGTTTTGGGTGAAGCCTGGTCTTATAGATAACAAAGGATCACCAGGTTGTAAACTACATCCTTTCCCAGCGTTCTGGGTGGAAGATGGGTAAACATCTTTCTTTGAAGAGACAAGCCTGCGTGTTTAACTTTCCTGGCTTCTTCGGTGCTTATCTGTGTGCACAAGGGCCTCTTACATACTTCTTGGGTCCCAGGGATTGAACTCAGATTGACAGGCTAGGCGTCAGGCACCTTTAACTACTGAGCCATCTTGCTGGCCCAAGGCAAGTTCTTTTGAAATGTTTGGCTGGCCAAGCTGAAATCAACAAAGCAGTCCATTCCGATCTGTGCGCTGATTTTAGCCTAATGCTGAGCAATCCCAAACATCTCAAGACGTCCTCTGTGGACCTCCTCGGCTGAGAAAGAATACTCAGGGAGACTTCAAAGACATTGTGCCAGGTGGGGGTTGAGGTCAATAAGATCCCTGTGAAGTGGCACATGGGGTGTTACGGTGTTGTCAGATACAAGAGGGGTGAAAGTGTCCAGCAGCAGCAGACCTGGAAGGGAGCTGTAGGATGCATGGAGCTCAGTGGAGGTGGAAACACACGGGTGATGCTCAGTGTGGATATCTCACCCCTAGATACGTAAGGATGGGGAGACTCACTGGAAAGAGAGATAACCAGCTGGAGATGCAGGGGACCAGAGAGTACAGAACTGGGAGGAGAGGGCAGCATGCCACAGAGCCCCAGTCACTTGGCACCGGCCCAGCGTCGCCCTTGGTAGGGGGTGCAGTTAGGGTTTTCGTGTTCATGAAGGGTGTCTTACAGAGCTGTGGGAGCATGGGCAGGTGTTTGCAGGAGGAGCAGAGAGAGAAACATCTGGAATAACAAAGCCGAAAGAGGGGAATTCTTGCTTTCTCTGTAAGCAGAAACGGAGGCGAAACAGAGTTAGGAAACACATCCCAGGAGTTCTCAAAGTGAAGAAATTATCCCAACATCTGCTGAAACATTCAAACAGACTTCATTTCCGGCTGTTACTGGAGGTGCGGGACTGCTGTGATGGGGCTCTGCTGTGGAGGAGAGAGAGGTTGAGCTCAGCTCAGAGTACAGCGAGAAGAGGGATTTTTATATGCAAGAAGCAGGGCCTGGGAGTGGAAAATCACTGAAGGGGCGTGTGGAGGGGAAGGGGGAACCTGACTAAACCGCTGCACCAGGAGTCCTCCCTCAGCAGGCCAGGGGACTAGACATCCGCTGGGCCAGGAGGATACCGGCCAGGTCAGAGGGTGGTCATTGGTTTGGGAGTTGAGGTGAGTTGCAGACAAACCCACTAAACCATGTCAACAACCACAATGTCAACAGATTTCTTTAGCTGAAGGATCTAATAGCCTCCCATGAATTTTCTGTCCCTCCCCTCCCGTCCCCTTTCTTCCCCCCACTGTCCTCCCTCTCCCAGGGGTCTAGATTTGTAGTCCAAGCTGGCCTTGAACTCAGTGTATAGTTCAGGTTGTCCTGGAACTCAAGACCTTTGTTCCTCAGCCTCCTGAGTGCTGGGATTACAAGCCTGCACCTTAGCACCCACCTTCATACCTTCATAAATTCTCTCTCTCTCTCTCTCTCTCTCTCTCTCTCTCTCTCTCTCTCTCATTTGTTTTGTTTTTCAAGACAGGGTTTCTCTGTGTAGCCCTGGCTGTCCTGGAACTTGCTCTGTAGACCAGGCTGGACTCTAACTCAGAGATCCACCTGCCTTTGACTCCCGAGTGCTGGGATTAAAGGCATGCGCCATTCTTTTAACAGCAAGATTCTCATCAAAATGGGATGATGCACACTTAAAAATGGGCCACTGACAAGTGAGGTTAAGGGAGGCTGGCAGCTCCTGTGGAAAGTGTGGTTACATGCAAATGCACATGTGTGGTGTCTGCATAAACACACCGGTCTGCAGGTGTTTCCATGCATATTTGTGGGTACTTTTAGTCTGCTTTGAGACAGGGTTTTTACAAAGTAGCCAAAATTGGCCTAATTACTTTTATCTATCCTCTACGGGCCTTGAAATCAGGGGTTACCTGCCTCAACCTTCTAAGTGTTTCAGTTACAGGTATGAACCACCGTTCCCGATTTTTAATATATTTTTAGACATTCAGAATATCTCTGGGGACAGTCAGGGATTTCACAGGGATGTGTAATTCTGCATGGATGGCATGTACCCATGGTTTAGTTCCCTTTGAGAGAAGAGAGTGAGACAGTACAGAACATTTTCATGGCTTCTCTTGGCTGTTGAATGGGTTTTGAAAGCTGGTTGTGGAAGCAGCCTCTGTCTGAGGTACCTAGAAGGAATATTGAACAGCAAGGCGGGGTGGTGAGATGGCTCAGTGGGTAGAGGCACCTTCTGCCAAGGCCGAGAACCCGAGTTCAATCCCTGGACACCCATGGTGGAAGGAAAGGGCCGCTACTGCCTGTGGTCCTCTGACCTCTACGGGCAATGCTGTGGCATGACGTCACCCCCACTCCCAATAGAGAAATGCGTTTTCTTTCAAAAGCCAGCGTAGGTGAGGCGGCCTAGCAACACACCTGGTGGACCCGAGTTTCCTTTCTGGAATCCATATAAAGGTGGAAGGAGAGAACTGGGTGCACAGGAGTGTCCTTTAATCTCCACACTGATGCTGTGGCGTGTGCATGGCCCTCCCACACCCCAATAATAAACAAAATAAATTTGACAAAACCAGCCAACCAAATGAAACAACCACAAACTAATAACAAAAGCCATGCTGGGTGGTGTTTGGAGGCAGTATAGACATGTCTGAGTGTGAAGGTGTGTTATGGGTGGGAGCAAGAAGGGCAGGGAGGGAGGGAGGGAGGGGGCTTATCTGAAGCAAAGGGAAGAGAAATTGTTGTATTTTAATAAATCAAACTCGCTAATGTAATGGCAAAATGATCCTCGTTGTCGCCCACATGGTGTGGGTTCACGTTCTCGGATGGTAAGATTATCCATTTATTTTATTCACAGGTTGTACTCAGACTATCTCTACTTTGCAAGTTCAAATAAATCTGCAGATGACTTTCACGAGAAGGTGACGGAGGCTCTGCAGCTGTTTGAAAATTGCATGCTGGATTATTCACTGCGCGCCTGTGTCTACAACAACACCCTGAACAACGCCATGCCCGTGCGTATCACCAAGCCAGCCCATACAGAGCGGGGGCCGCTCCGATGCTATTATGTGCAGGGGCCATTGTGAACGGGGGTTTTAGCGCAGCGATGAGGACAGAGCAGTTGAATGTGCAAATGACACTGAACTGCCTTTGAGCAGTGGCTAATGCGGAAGCAAATACTTCTGGCCGAGAGAGCCATGAAAGCATCTGGATCCTTCCAGCCTGCTACTGTCTGTGTCCTTCTTTGCCTGCCACCCAGACACTTGGCATCATGCATCTCCTCCCTCTACTAGAGAACCAGGGTGCACTTAGGAGGGCTGCCATTTAGTAAGGCTCCGAAGGCACGCTCTGTAATTAGAGATGTCAGACGGAAGACACCGGTCCTCAGGGTGTCTCGGAGCACAATTAAAGCATGGGCTGTTCTGTTGGTTTCAAAATTACCCACTCGTGAGTCTGAATGCTCCCTCCAACAAGGTCTTCACTGAAGAATGTTCTCTTGACTCCTCTGTCATTCTGTCTCCTCTTAAGTAATACACCTAAAGTTCTAGCCTTATGCAAACAAAACAAGACAAAGCAAAACAAAACAAAACAAAACACTTGCTGGCTGTGAATCCAGTAACTTAACTGCATATCTCCACTCTAGGCTCCCAGGTCTGAGTGCTTCCACAGGCAGGCTCTTGTGTTAGGTACTTGTCCCATGTACGGCCATGTCACACATCAGTTATACACAGACCGCTGTAGATGAGACCCCCTACCCCAGGGCAGTAAGGCTCAGGAGAAAGATTCCTGTCTCTCTGTCTGGCTTCTCAGACGGTCTTTTCTTACTCTGGACTGTCTTCCCTCAGGCATTGCTGTTGGGCAAGGAAGACTCAGCATAGGTAACCACATTTTCAGATAGGCAAGCTTTGGAGGCAGACCGTGGCGTGGGTTCACTCTGGCTTTTCCTGGCTGTGTGGCTCGCACAACCGTCTTAGCCTTTCTGAAATTCAGGTGCTTCATTATAAAACTGCCAGACTGTTATGGGAATTCAGGATTGAGAGTTGTTTCACATGCGTCTGCATTCACAAACGTATGGTACTGCACTCTGGTACAACAGGAACCCACTGAGGAGTGGAAGTTCTCCAACCTGGTTGGAAAGTCTTAGACTCCACCACTGTTGGCCGCCCACCAGCCTAGGGCTGTTCCTCTACGCAGGCCATCCTAATACAAGCCTGGGGCTTGCTTTAACAGAACAGGGACGCTGAGGCTCTATCTTGTTGCCTTCTGTAGCCGGCTACCCAGGCATGGGGAATCTGAGGCCCAAGTCCAGGCTTTGAAACCCAGCTTTAGGGCTCCAATGCGTATCATGCAGCGGGCTCCAGATAGAAGAAGGCAGGTGGTCTGTTGGGAGAATTCAGATATTCCTGGATGCAGCCTGCCTCAGGGGTTGCTTCCATCCTGGGCCTTCTGGAGTTTCCTGTTTGTAGTGATGGTGTGAAACTCTCAACACAAGCCTGCAAAGTAGGTGGGAAGACAAGGGCAGAAGGAGGCAGGAACAGGCCAGATGAACAGTGAGGGGTGGGGTGTTTGGCTAGTGTGGCTCCCCAAAGAGGCAGGGACATTTTTACTCAAGCAGTTGCCATCTCTCTCTCTGGGAGCTCTCCTAAGAAAGGCTTCAGAGAGGGAGGGGACAGATGTGGGTACATGTTAGCCTCAGTTGGCTGGGTGCCATGGGTAGAGAGAGGCAGGGATTTGGGAGTCCTGGCACAGGCGTAGTTGGGTTTAATAGCCGGGAAGTGAGCTTCTCCCGCCCTGGGAAGGGATCAGCATCTGATAGAGGCAGATCTGGATGTGGTGACATTTCATTCTACCCCGAGGTATGTCCTAGGAAAGGCAAAGCCTGCACCAACCAAGCTAGATGTACTCTGGCTGTCTCTAAATAGGGTTCCTAGAGACAGGATATCCGCAGCCATTTCCTCCCACAGAGAAGAGGGGGTGCGTGCCTGGTGTGTTTCCTCTCTTCTTCCTGTCTACAGGCCGACTGACCATGGGAACACCATTGTAACTGGGTGGGAAGTCCATCCCCACCTCTGGGTGTGCTAGAAACATCCAGACTAAACGTTTGTCAAGTCCACTGGTGAGAGACCGGAAGTATCTAACTTTGATTCATTGCTCACGGGGTACTATCCTAAACTCTACATCCTCACTGACCTCTGAAGTTGCTCCCATTTTACAGACGGGGACACTGAGACTCACTGAAGGGGTGCCAGTGCTGATAGCCCTCGAAGCCTGTATTCCTTTCCGTGCTCTTAAAAGTGGTTCTGAGGCAGCAGGAGGCATGTGCTCTTCAATTTCATCTGTGACGTGCCAAGGATGACAACACCTCTTACCTGAGGGAGAGAGCTCCAGGGGCATGGCAGTGGACAGGGTGGCTGAAGTCCAGGAGTGTACTCCCTGAGCCCCCTGAGGTGCTTCATGGAACCCATAGGGTGCTCACTCTTTACCAGAGCTCCTCTGTGGTGGAAGGGGCATCACGGCCATGAGGGTTTGCATCCAGGCAGACACCCCTGCCCTCTTGGTCTCTGGTTCTTTGTCAGTGAGTCACGAGGCATCCGAAGGCTCAAAGGCTTCCTTCAGTTTTAGTGTCTTCTAATTTTAAATGTATTGGGCCCTTGCCCTACATATTTCCTCCCCATTGGTTCTATTTTGGTTCCCGTCCTATGCTGGACAGACATGAGTTCAATGGGACTTTGGTGCTGTCTTAGGGTGTCTTCGTGGTTCCCAGTTGCAGTGGTGTTGCGCATGCATAGACAATGTCCCTGAGAGGCCCAGAGCTCTCCCTGGCTGAGGAAGGGGGTTCTGAAACCAGTAGGTGCAAAGCTCTCCTCTTGGGAGCCAACGCATTTGAAGGCATCCCATGTCCTCCCTCCCTGGACCACCAGCCCTCCCTGGAGCAGCCCTCCCTCTGAGAAAGGCCCTGTGTAGTCAGGACTCTGCAGGGCTTTGTCCTGAGGGCAGTGGTAGACTCTCCAAGATGGTTTCAGAGGTTGTTCCGTGCGCAGGGCAGATGCAGGGACAGGATACAGCTACTCTAAAACACCAGTGTCCTGTCACTGACAGCCACCTCCTTTCCTTCTGGGAAGTTGTCAAGTTACAAAAGTCATTTCTCTGGAAGAGATTAACCTTGTGAAGTCAGGCTGGCTATAAGCTGGTTGGTCAGAGTCAGGGGAAAACCCCTGGGGTCCTGACCTAGCACGGTGTTCTAGTCCCTATTCCATGTTGGAGGCTACGTGTGTGTTTGTTACTGCGACTGGCACATGCTCATCTCCTTCAGCCCGGTTTGAAGTCTTTGTGAGCTGGTGTGTAAGGTGGTACCAAAGCGAGGCTTAGGGACAGCTAATGAATTTTGGAGACAACTTAGCCATTTGCCATAACTGTCTTCCTTCCTCCCCATCTTCCTTCATCATTAGACAAATGGTGAAATGGAAAAAGAACAGTGAGAGATGAAGACGGTGAGCGTCTGCCTGCACTTTGTCAAATGCGTCCTTACTGTGTTGTTAGCACTGTGTCCAGCAGCTCCACCAGGAGCTAACGTGAATGCTGACACAAAGCTTTGTGCGAGGTGACTTGATGGCCCTGCCCCCGAGAATCTCAAAGTCAAGTTGTTCAGGGAGAATGATGAAGAGTGTTTGCCTCAAAAATAAAATAATAACAGAATAAATAAATAAATAGATTTTGAGGAATGAATGCCGCAAGGCGGAGCCTAGGACCGGGAGGAGCCATGGAGGAAGAATGAACTGGAAGTTGGAGGCGGCTCAGGGCTTTCCAAATGGAGAGCCCCAGGGCCAGTCAGGGCCAGCTCACTGCTTTACAAAGCACATGCTTATGATAGGTGGAAGGACAGAGTGCAGAGATGAGCGATCCAGCCAGGAGCCTTGTGGGTGTCTGGTGGGTGTTAACAGGAGTGGACGAAGAGGGTCTGAGTAGGGAGGGGGCAGTGATGCGTCACTCCCACGTCTGACGCCAGCTCAGCTGTGAGTTCTGGGGGAAAGTCACCAACCATCTTCAAGTTCGGTACTGCAGAAGAGTTCACAGGACACACCAAAGGCTACTGTGACCATGGCCACAACTTATGGCATGGAAAGGATTCAGAGTCCCATCGTCAGCGAGGGAAAGTGAATGGCACAGCCTCCAGTCCGCTGCTCCCTTCAGAGTCACAGGTGGAGCCAGCTCCTCCCAGCAGTGATGGATGCATGACCACATGACCACATCGAGGAATCTTGCCACCCCAAGTTGTAATGTCCTGGGTTCTAACTGGGGCTCCATCACATTACTGACCTTCTGGTTATTCCAGAGACCAGAGCTCTATCAGAAATCACTGTTAGCTTGACTGGTGCTCACATTCTAGGGAAATGAAACTGCCCCTGTCGAGCAATGCAATCCAGAGGCCTTAGTGGTCACCTCCCAGGCCAGAGGGCAAAAGCTGAACCTGTCTTTGAATCGGTCAGTTCCTTATTACCAGTTGGCAGTTTGGCATGAGAGAAGGAACAGGGTAAGGACCCAGGAAATGAGTAGGAGGGGAGGAGGAAGGCTTTGCCTGTGCATTGGTTTTATTCCCCTGTGGTTATGTTCCAAGGACATCACACACATTCATGGTCATGGCCGTCCTTATATCTTACAGTGTCTGGGGTGTCTTTGAGGTGTCTGTTTTTGACTTTTCACAGCCTGTTGTGATTGACAGCAGGGAGACAGCCACCCACATGTGATGCAGAGAACTTGTATGTCCTTGGCTTCTTTCCTGTGTTTCTTCTCTCTCTTATGAGTAGAGGTTGGAACCACTCATGGGCTGTCGTGAAGATTAAACACAACCCTAAGTGTAGGATTCTTTGCGCATGTGGCACGGGATGCCTTGTGTTAAAATTTGACTTTGGAAGGTAATGGTTTGCTAAGACGAGTCTGTGTTGGTTTACAGAGAGATGTCCATCATTCTTCGGAAAAGCACCAGGGCTGGGGAAGTGTTTTCTGCAGTAACATCTTCCTCCTCCTTCCTAGGTGAGGCTCCAGGTCGGGCTGTATGCTGTGTACCTTCTGGATTGGCTCACTGTTTTTAATAAGGAACAGTTCCTCATTCTGCGTCTGGAAGACCACGCATCCAATGTCAAGTACACCATGCACAGGGTCTTCCAGTTTCTAAACCTGGGTATGTGTCATGCTTCAGACAGTGGGCTCAGCATAAATCCCAGGGATATGGGCTTTCTCATTTGTGTGTGTATTTACAGTGTGTGTGTGTGTGTGTGTGTGTGTGTGTGTGTGTGTGTGTGTGTGTATCTGCACCTATGTGTGTTGGGGTGTGTATGTGTGTGTGTATCTGCACCTGTGTGTGTGTGTGTGTGTGTGTGTGTGTGTGTGTGTGCACACTCACAGGTAAGTCAACATCCGGTGTCTTCCTCACTCTTCTCGTTTTTTGAGAAAGGGGTCTCACTGAACTCAGCTTGTTGTTTTGGTTAGACTGGCTAGCCAGGGAGTCTCAGGGTCTGTCTTTCTCCCCCTTTCCAGTGCTGGGGTGATGCTGCCAGGCACAAGCTGCCATGCCCAGCCTTTAAAGGGGATGTTGAGAATTTAAACTCAGGTCCTCACGTTGCAGAACAAGCATTTGCAACTCCTTTACCTTCTGAGGCAACTCCCCTTACCCATGGCGTGTGGGCTTTTTAGGATTGTGCTAGCTTAAGTGTGAAATGGGAAGAGATGGGCTGTGTGAGGCCCAGGGACCCCTGAAGAGATGCCAGCTCAATTGCTGTTTACCTAGTATCTGCTGCATGGGGCATTGCGCATGCGGCGGTGGGCAAGCTCTGGAGAGGAGGTCACTCCTCTGAGATCTTTCAATCTGGAAGAAGGAGAAGGAAGCCCAGCCTAACTCACCAAATGACTGTTAGTGTCCCTGGGGAAGGTAGGTACTGTTGTAGTGGGCCTAGTGATGCTGGGGGAGCCTCAGCTGCCGCGGGACCATAGAGGTGTTAATGAAAGGTAAGCAGATCTGGATTGGATTCTGAAGCGGTTCAAGGTCACAGTGGGTGGCTAGGACACTTCTACAGTGACATGGAGTTTAGAAGTCTGGCCGTTACATCATCTCAGGTGTTGGTGGGGAAACCCTGGAGTTAGAGATGGCTCATGGTTGGCCTTTGGCCTGCCTTCAGCCTGAGGATGCTGGCTGAAGGGCACTCTGCTAACTGGCTATGCCACTGGCCGGCAGAGGCACATACAGAGGTGAGGAGTGCTGCCTGGGTATAGATGAGCCACCCACGGACAACTGCTGAGGCTCAAAATGTCAGGTCATGCCACGTTTCCACGGGACATTTCCCATAGCCCTGTCTAATGACCTGACCTGGGAATTCTGCTAACTGAATATTTCTTGAAATATATCTGACCACCACTGGGATCCAGGACTCTTATCTTTCCTTCTTTTATTATTATTATTTTTTCTTTTTGAGAACTGGTTTGGGCCGGAATATAGACACTCTCTTTCCCATTTAAGACTTAGAACCATTTTCCTTTGATTGGACCACCTATAAATCTCTTGCATTATATGGTTGCCTTTTATTCCTAAGAGGGACAGGGCTGTAAGGTCAATTTTCTGTTTTGCATACCCTGAAACACCGGGCTATTGTAAGGGTTTTGGTTGGGTCCTACAGGCTTGGAGTCCAGAAGCATGGGGAGCTAGTGGTCTAGTGATGGTTTGAGCCAGTGAGCTGCTGATGACCCAGAAGCTTGGGGCGGGGAGGAATAGCCTCATGTGTAACCCCTGCTGGCCTGCCCTGGGGACATTTCCCCACTAATGCCATTGCTACAGGTACAGGGACCACCAGTCTTCCCACCCTGTGGCCACTACTCAAGAAAGAGGAAATAGAATTCCTCGGGCTTAGGCCCTTTGTGTCATCCAAGAACCCAAAGTGGAAATGGTGGTGGCAGAATTCCAGGCAACCGAAGTCCCCATGTGTGTTGTGTGCCTGGTGCTCTCAGAGGTCAGAAGTGGGCGTCAGATCCCCTGGAACTGGAGTTACAGAAGAGTAGGTCCTGGGAATCGAAACCAGGTCCCCTGCAAGAACAAGCGCAGTTAACCACTGAGCCCCCTTTCCGGTCCAACCATGTATCTTCTTACGGGAAAGTCTTGTTCTTACATGAAGTACAGCGGGGACTCTTGTGAAGTCCCCTTTACCTCCAGCCACACCTCCAACCTTACAGGATCATTTTCCTTCTCCTTATAGGGCCTCTAAGTGAGAAGCAAGAAGCTTTGATGACGAAGAACCCTGCATCCAACACGCGGCGTCCTGAGGATCGGAGCCTGGGGCCCATGTGGCCAATCACTCAGAAGATTCTGCAGGACTTCTATGGGCCTTTCAACACGAGGCTGGCACAGGTCCTTGAGGATGAAGCGTTTGCCTGGAAGACACCGTGAGAGCTGAGTGCCTTCTGAAGGAGCTGGGCCTACTGACTCTATCATTGCCATGACCTCAAAAGTCTCCTGGTGGAGAACTGTCACCCACAGTCTGGAGAAAACCGCTGGCGCCCCATCTTCTCCTCCCAAGGCAATAGTTAATTGGAACTATTTTAACATTTTTCTTGCCATGTTCAGTAGCTCTGCTCTTGGTCACTGGGCTCTTCCACCTGAAGCCTTGGAAAGTACACCAGGGCTAGGTTTCTGTCTGTCCCCAGAGTGCCTTGGAGCTTAGGAGGGCAGGCTGGCACCCAGTGGGTAGGAAGAGGAGGCTTTGGGAGGCCACAGACCAGCCCTGACCTCCTACCTCCAGGAGAGCTTGTCTGGGTGTAAGGTTGGACAGCTCTGGGATCCGATTAAGCCCAAGCTCACTAGAGGCCGTGCTTTGGGGCTCACCGGAACCACCCTTCATGTGTCATTTCCCAGCGCACCTTGCATAAATGACCAACCCCATCCATCAGAGAACGGAGCTGCTTGGAGAACGGAGGCTCTTTTCAGTTTTGTTCATAGTCCCATGCCAGCCCTTCAGCAACATCAGAACTGAGCCCTCTTCCCTTTGCTACGCCCAAAAGAAAACAAAATGTCGGCAGCGTGCTCATCTCTCTGACCTCCTGTTCTGGCCCTGCAGACTTTATTTATGCCCAGCATAGAGAAGGAGCACCCTTCAACAAACTGCGTCTTGAGTTTGACTGGCCCTGCCTCTCTCTTTTCTGCTCCTTTGGATGTTTTCTCAAGGAATTCAGTTTATATTTGGAAAGGGAAGTCTTGCTGTTAATGCCAGATTAGAGCAACCTCAAGGCGTCGAACAGTTGGCGGGAAAGGAAGTGAAGACCTCGCCTTGTGTGGAGGGGTCACCAGAGAGCACAAGGCGCTTCAGATTTTGGTTCTGGCTGCCTACAGGCTCCCTCCCTCCATCTTCCTGTTGGAAGAATCTTTTGTCCACATTCTCTGTCATCTTGGTCACAGTTCCATACTCAGTAAGGATCTCAAGACACGCATGTCCCCAGAAACACATCTCACAGACTAAGCTTGGGCTATATGTGCTGTGTGGTGACTAGGAGATAGCTTTGCTCCTTATGGACCTTTCCAGGCCTTTTAGGAACTTGGTTTGCAGTGAATAAGCTGAAGGTCTTGTCATCCAGGCAATGCCAGAGAGAACAGCTTAAGCCCATCTGGCCCACGGGGCCAGGTGGGAGTGTCACAAAGCTTCTCCCTGGAGCATCGCCAAGGGATGCTTCCTGTGAAGCTGTGTCCTCAGGTCAGGATCCTGTCCACCAGCATCGCAGAGTGTACACACTACATACCCGACTGTCACTTGAATGTGTGAGAAAGGCTGGGCGTTGGCAGCAGAGAATGTGCAGTTTGCTCAGCTACGTGAGTTCTGCTGTCCACCTTTGTTGGAGATAGGATTCTCGGCCCGCTGGGAGGTTGGGAGAGCTCTGGGCAGCAGCATGGACTGGGTCAGTTCTGCTACTGAAGGGGCCGTGTGTCTTGAAGTCTGCATTCCAGGACAATTCCCCCCTTTCTCCCAGCCAGCACTTGGCTCAGCAGCCAGTGGGGAAATCTGGCTTGAGTACAAGGATGCTTTGGGACGAAATGACGAGAGAGAGAGAGAGAGAGAGAGAGAGAGAGAGAGAGAGAATATTTATTTGGAATACAGAGTGCATGTGTGTGTGTGTGTGAGTGTGTGTGTGTGTGTGTGTGCGCGCATGTGCAGGTGCACACGTGTGCGCGTGTGGGTGCTTACACTGAGTGGGTTCCCCTCAGCTATCTTGCTGATGAGGCTTCTCCCTCCATTAGAGACACGATGCCTTTATGGATTAATTTCTCCACCAGTCAGCCTGTCATTTCCAGGACATATCTTACCGCCCAACACCAACCACAATGATAAGAGATTTTTCTTGTGCGCGCCTATGCATGTGAATAACATGTCGCGTAATTCTGCTTCTTACAGAAGTATTGCCAAAGGTATTATTTCCAATATTATTTGGTTCATCGCTGATCTTTTTTAAATATGCAGCCCCTCCCTTTCTTCCATCTGGGGCTATCCAGACCCGGTTTTCTCTCTAGTGGTCTCTCCCCAGGGCTCACCAGCATTGCCCTTTGCTTATGCTCGGTTGAGGCCTCCTCTTGTTGAGAGCACAGGTAGTGTTTTGGGTGGTGGCTCTCTAGCCTGTCGCCCCAAACCAAAGCAAAACCCAGACCTGGTACCGAAGACACTTCGTATTCCCAAAGCTGTGTGCCAGGTTGTATGAAACCTTCCCTCCCTTTGCCATGTAAGGTATGATATGCGAGTCACATTTATTCTGTACTTTTATTCGTATTCAACATGATTAAAGATGGACCCACACACCTGGTGCCTGCGGAGAGTGGGCCCTCCATCACAAGCTTGTCGGCCAGTTCTTTCCACGGTGTCTAGTGTGTGTGTAAGCGCGTCGCATGGTGGGAAGGTCAGCACCTCCCCTGCCTTCCTAGAATTCTCGCCAAGTACAGGGTCTCATCACAAAGAGATGGCCCGTGATCCTCGTAGTAGAAGAAAACCCCAGAGCAGACACTGGCTGCACCTGTTCCCTGGGGAATCCCCGTGGAGTCCTGTCATGGTTGGGTGGCCGGGTGGGAGGTCCTGTCCAGCTAGCTCCTAGCCCTTGCGTGGTCTTCAGATGTAGGACTCTAAGATCGAATGACCTCTGGCCTCAAGGAGGAGAGTTTGAGATGCTTGGCGCCTCTGGGTGTGTCTCGTCACTAGGTAGGCAGGGTCCTGCTGGAGCTTGAGGAGGATGGGCCGCTCAATGTTGGCCTCCATAGCAAAGTAACTCAGATTGGGTCCTTTACACGCTGAGCCACTTTTCCCGTTGAAGCTCCACCCCTTAAAGGTCCCACACCTTTCCTGAACAGCAGCATCGGGAGCTGAAGACACGGTGCAAACACAGGAGCCAATGGGGACATTTTCACATTCGGCCACCACACAACACTAACGCTGTCAGTGACGGGTGCAAGACCGAGCTCAAGGTGCCAGCAGCACATTGGTTTCTCTGGGGTCTCTTTCCATGGCTCACTAGTGGCTGCCCTCTCGCCTCCTCTTCACAGGGGTGTCCCTCTGATGACAGTGAGACGGACCCTAGGGGTCTCATTGAGCTCCATCATCTCTTTAAAGGACTTCTCTTCAAATGCAGTTATGCTCAGAGGCTCCACCCACTCAGGATGTCAACACATGAATTCAGTCCACAGAGAGGGCTTATTCCACACTTAGAAGCTTGGGTCATCCTGGGCGCAGAATGGCCCTTGGGTCAGTCCCACAGTTCTGGGACCTGTCCTCTCAGCATGGCTCCTGACTGTGGTGTGTTGAGTGTGGGGCTGGCTTTACTCTGGGGGAATGCTTCTGCCTGGAGAAGGTAGAGGATTGTGGGATTCAGAAAGCAGGCCTAGGCCAGGGCATCCCTCTGAGGGCTGGCGCCCCCTCTAGCAGGAGCTCTCCCAACCCTTGTTGCTAGGAAACACAAGTACAGCCTCAAGCCTGGGTGGTGCTGTGTAGGACGGTGTTTCTCTGCTGGGGCAGCAATCACATCCTGAGAACATCCTTGTGCCCCGTGGGTGAGGCCAATCTAGTGGAGACTTGCAGGAAAAATTAGCTTTAAAAAAAAAAAATGTTGGTTTTCCCAGAACTTCGGGACCAGCTCCCCTGCAGGCACTAGAGGAGAAATGGGGTTGGCAGGGACTACATCAGAGTTGTGAGGTTTTTAGCCACTGCTGCGACAAATCACTTCAACTGGAATGTGTCTATGTCCCAGAGGGAACTTTGAGCAGTGACCCCCTTAACCCAGGCATTTGGAAGAGTGCCCTTCAGCCTCGCTAGCTTCTATCCTTGTGATGGCTTCAGGCTGGTCTGGCTTCCATGACCCTAGCCCCTTATAGTTCATCACTAAAGTCATCTTAGTGACTTCAAACAAATTGAGTTTCTCATCATACAGTCCTGGCGGACAGAAGTTCCACATCAGGCACCCCAGGCTGAAGCAGGTTGCAAGCTAGGCTGCGTCTCCTGGAACCCCAGAGCAAGCTGTGCCCAAGTCTTTGCAGCTATGAGAGGCTGCCACGTGCTTTGGCTTGTAGGCTCCTTTCTGGAGTGGCACATTTAGACTCTTATCTCAGTCTCGCCCTGCTTCCCTGATCACATGGCCTCTGTTCACCCCCTGCCTCTCATGAGGACCCTTGGAGTTACATGGAATAATGTATGATTACCTCCGCATCTCAAGATCTCACCTGCAAAGTTTCCCTTGCCATGTTAGGAGAATACATCAATAGATTCTGGGGCCTGCACTGTGGACATCTTCAGAGTGTCGTGCACCTGACCACAGGAGAGTGGCCCTGGGAGCTGGCCAGGCCAGCAAGTGGGATGCAGTGGGTGCCCAGTGGCTGGTCCCTTGTGACTCTACCATGGGGACTCTAACAGGACTGAGGGGGGCAGCAGCTCAGTAGTGGCTCTGAGATGATACCCCAGGATTCTGTGATTTGGTAAGTTGCAAGCCCTTTGGCTTGTGCCTTTCTCCCAGGATGCTCACCTGGCCGACTGCTGTGCCACCCAGCTAGACTATTCAGCTCTAGGAGAAATGTCCTTTAAGGACTGATGGTTACCTTTGCTTTTGAGTGCTTGGGAACCTGCTCTGGCAGCTGCTGGGCAGCCATGAGTTTCTAAAGTCTGGCTGTTGTTGAGGTCATCATTCTGCAGAGACAACTGCTTGTAAAAGTCGCAAAAATAGAATCCTTTCTTAGTTCCCAAGAGATCTTCAAGCTCACAACTTCCCTGGCCCCAGCTTCTGCAAGGCTGACCTCCAACCTCTCTGGCATTCATCTGCATAATGGCCTTGCCTTCATGACCTCTGCCCCATTGCACTGGGAGAGGCCCTGGTCCAGGGCCTCCCAATCTGGCTAGCATCCTCCCTCTTCTTTCTCTTCCTCTGCTCCTGGGCATGGCTGGGGCAGAAGGACTATCGGTGAGCAGTTGTGGGGTCCTTGGAACTTCAGGTTGCTGTCCCAGGAGGAATGACATGGGATCAATGATGGGAGACTTTCAGGTGACCACACAAAGCAGGGCTTTGGGCTGGAGAGGTGCAACAGTGTGCCTCAGTTGCCACTTACACGTTCCTGTGCAGGGTCTTCTGGGCAATGGGGAGAGGAATTCGGTCTTTGCTAGGCAGCACATTATAGCATCCCTGTAATGGGGTACAGCTAAGGATGTGAAAGGCACCTTCTGTTTCACCATGGGGAACCCCTAACTGGGGCAGCAGTCTGGGGGAAGTCAAGCTTTATCTGGGCTTCTCAGTGGGGAGGATGTGGGGGGGGGGGGGGGCCCTACCAGCTTTCTGGGGGTACAAAAGAAGGTCTTTGTGCTTTGAAAGTCCTCCAGAGAGTCAGACCCTGGTCATATCTAGAAGCAGGTGGGTCTCAGTTAAGGAGGAAATATGGGTCACAAGTACACTTGTAGCTTACCCAAGGCAAAATAGTGAGGTGACCATGGAGAGTGACCTCAGTAGGTCCCTAAAGAATCCCTTCCTAGCTAAACAGAAAGGCTGGGTCTTGGGAATAGAAGTGAGGAGGTGGCAGCTCCCCTGACCTAGCTATCCTCTACCAAGAAGGATGCTCCTGTTGGCACCCTCAGATTCCAGCCCTCCTCTGCCCCCAGAAGGATAGAGCATGGAAGAAGGCAGTGAGTCCTGGGTCTAAAGGCCCGCATCCCAGCTGATCCACTTTGTAGCCATGGGGGACACTATGGTTCTGTTGTCCTCATGAGTGGGTATCAGAGTTAACAAGCACAGACTGAGTATCAGAGAGGCTGCCACCTGCCTGAAGTCATAAAGTTCAGATCCCCAGAAAGGGAAGGCACAATACCAACTTGCAGTTTTTAATCTTTCACTTCCAGGTCAACATTTTTAGCCCTGATTCTATACCATATGTCCTTGGCACCCTGGTAGCCCTCTTCAGTGGGCTATCTGCGTTCTAAGTGTCTTGACCCACCTTCTCTTCAGGCTTCATTTCCAATCCCCTCAGGAAGGAGTAGCTGTTTCTGATGTCACCTGGGCTGGGGGGTCTGAGTGGTGACAAACTTCCTCATGGGGACCAAAAGGCATCGAAGACACCTGCTCCATTCAAAGGCTTGCTGCACTGAGTCCTGGCTGACAGAAGTGGCCCCCCTTCCCTGCCTCAGGCTGGCTGGCCCGTTAAGCCTCCCACACAAACAGGCTACCGGGGGCTGACCTTTGGTGAGGTGTCCCCCAAGACCTGAGTCACAGCCTGAAGAGGACAGCTCCACCCTCTGGCCTCAGGCCTGCCTGGGCGGCACCAAGGCACACACCCTAGCTAGAACTTGTTCAAAGAACTAACATTTCATTTTCTCAGTAAATATTTTCTGAACATCTACTTTGCACAAGGCACCGGGCCAGGCAATGGGGTGAGGCTGGCCTGTAGTTTGTGTGCTCACACACTGATCTTTTCTATTTTCAGTAAGTGTTGATGGGCCATCCATGTGTGCCTGGTATCTGAGAGAGAGAGCAGAAAAAGCCCCAGCCACACGGAGTCTGCTGCCGAGGACAGGGATTGATCATTTACCCAAAGCATCACAGAACTGTGGCAGCCATGAAGGGAGGTGATGGGGGCAATGACACCTTCCCTCTGAGGCTCCCACACCCTCCTTGGTCGCTGGACTTTGTCACCTCCCTGTGTGCTCAGCCCCTAGACCAAGCCTGACAGCATGGCTGGAACCAATGATCCGGTTTTCCCCAGGCAGGGTAAGGATAGCTTCCCTACATGCTCAGGCCCTCTTGGAATTCGTGCTGGCTAGATCACCCCAGGGCCCTGGGCTCCTGCTCCGAGACTCCACGTTCTTTCCTCCATGAGAGCCACTGCACCTGCCCCATCCATTCCTGGGAGGTATCAGGCACCTCCTTGCTCTAAAAGGACAGCTGGTCAGCAAGTGCCCAAGATACCCAAGTATAACAACATTCAATTAGCACAGAGGATGTCTCAGAGGCTGGTGGTGGGGGCTCAGTGGGCACAGAGGTTGAAGGAAGAGCTCAGGGGCAGAGGCTCCCCGTGAAGGTTTGTGGGAGCAAGAGGGTGGGTGAGAAAAATATAGGGGTTGGCCCCTAAGGGAGCAGGCCCTGGCAGGGAGCTCACCCTGAAGGGATGGAGCCCAAGCTCTCTGCCCTGTCATTCAGGTTGGAGTGGCCATGATTGACCCCAGAGGGTACACCGGCTTGCAATTCTGGGCTGAGGCGGTTCAGCAAGAGAAGCTCAGCGTCGGGGGCTGGCAAAGACCAGCTGTGGTAAGGCCCTTGGAGCAGGAGGGTCGCAACCTGGTCTACTGGGGACCCACCGCTGCAGCCTCCAAGAGAGTAGCAGGAGGAGGCACAGTCACCCTGGAAGCCGGTGGAGCGCCAGCAAGGAGTTAGTCTGTCCCAGAGGCCTGTGGGGCTAAGAGGCTGAGCTAGAGAAGGCGCCTGTGGAGGGCACCTGCCTGCCATGCCCCCGAGAGGCTGCACCGGCTTGGTCAAGCTGAATGTCACCCACCCTGGAAGCAGGCCTGCCAAGTCAACATGTGTGTTCCTGTACTTGAACCCAACAGTGTCGGTGAAGAACAATCCTCTCTCTGTTGATTGGTACCTAATGGTTTCCAGTTTGCTCCTGGGACCTTCCCAGGCTGGCCAATCCTTAGAGCACTTGAGCTCCACTGAGAGCCACTCACATGCAAGGATATCAGAGCAAAGCTCAGGAAAACCCTCATTCATGGATCTTTTATGGGCCCCTCCCCATCTCCTTCATCCCTTACACCAGGTAGGTGCCAGACAATGAAGGCAGGGTCCTGTACCTTAATACCCCATATAAAACTCTGCTCAATGGCACACCACCTGCTCTCCTGATTGTCTCCAATTCTTGCATAGGGAAAGGACAGCCAAGGTTATTCTCTCCCTCCCTCCTGGCACACCCTGCGTGGCATGGTGTAGGGTGGCCCAGTTCTAGGTGGAGCTGTGAGTGACAAGCTCTTTTTCTGAGGGGCCCCTGACATGCCAAACCCGAGGGACTGGGAAACATTTGGATAGCCTTTCCTACTGCAGCACTGTAGCCCTACATGGCTCTCCTGGACCTTTTTACCCCTGGGCACCCCCCCCACACACACACACTGCCTCCCCCACTGTCCCCCTCCCCCCCACTTTCCTAATTGTGTTGCACTCCTCTCTGAAGCCCTAGCATCCTCAGCTCATGCAGGATGGAGTGTGAAGGCTGTCCCTCTACCTAGACATTCCTTCAGACTCAGACTTCAGCTTCTCCAACTCACCCTTGTCTAGCTCCAGCTGCTGCCTCTCCGCCATCCTCAGGGCTCCAGGCACTCTTGCCTCACACATCCTTTCCAGGCCTTTGTGGTTCCACAGTGAGACCTGATGGTTGACATGTGTGAGCACGTGTGTGTGTGTGTGTGTGTGTGTGTGTGCGCATGTGCGTATGTTTGTGTGGTGTGTGTATGCATGGTGTGTATGTATAGTGTCTGTGTGTGTCTATGGGTGTGTGTATGTGTAGTGTGTGTGTTTGTATATGTGTGGTGTATATGTGTGTGTTTGTGTGTGTGTGTGTGTGTGTGTGTGTGTGTCTCCCAGCCTTGCTCACTTGGTTACGTTAAGAGCACTTATCACATAGCAGTCACTTGAAATGCGTCATCCGTGTCCTGCTACTGCTTATGGGCCCTCCACTCATCAGAACCATCAACTGCTTTAGGTGGAATATCTTTCTGTCCATGGCATGTGCTAGGAGCTTAGACTCAA
>CABHPQ010170690.1:0-47917 GCA_902168405.1 Peromyscus aztecus | reverse complement strand
CTGGTGTGGGACAGAAGGAAACCAATAAAAAGGGACCATTGTCTTCAAGATTCTAATTCTCTCCATGCTTTCTCTTGATTTCTCAGAATCCTTTCTTACATGTTATGTCCTCTTTAAATCCAAACTTTCCATTTTGATAACAAATAAGTTTTTCCAATAGCAATCTCTGAAGTCTCCAGATTCTAGCTATCTAGTTCTGATATCTTAAATTAATCCACTTCTATAAATCTATACCTTGCCACATGGCTTGTGGCTTACCAGCATCTTCACATGCCACTTGTCATGGCGGTGGCTGGCATTGTCTTACTCTGCCTTCCTGTTCTCTCAATTCTCCTTTCTGTTAGTCCTGCCTATACTTCCTGCCTGGCTACTGGCCAATCAGTGTTTTATTTATTGACCAATCAGAGCAAAACATTTGACATACAGACCATCCCACAGCAGAATTTATTAAGTAAACTTACTTTAGAATAGTAAGAATAATAAGAACAGCTAAATTACACCTGTAAGGCTAGTAATCTGGCATTTGCTCTATCCTTCATGTTAGATTTCTGACAGAAGACAGAAAGAGACCAGAGTCTGACCTCAGCAGGAGAGAATATTTAAAACATTGAGGAGCAGCCTCTCTCCTCTGGGAGCAGAGGGGTCTTCAAAGAGGGGCAGGAATACCTGGAGTTTATATACTAGGCTTGGGGAACAGAGAAGTTCAAAGCTGCTTCTGTGACTTTTATCCACTGTTGAAGTATCTTAGTGAGACAGTATTTTAAATAGGGTTAATAGGCTCTACCCCAGTAAGGGTCTTCTCTGGGGACTCAGGGAACCCTACTGTGGGCCCATACATTGTTGATAGAATTGAGCAATGAGGTGTATGTTTTTCCCATTGGACAGTGTTTCTGTGCATCATGATGATGATGACAGAAGCACTAATTTGTTGTGTATCATAAGTGACATCCAGTCTTCTCTAATTTCGATGTACTTCAACAAAGAATTGAGTTAGTCCTGAAGCATATTAAGCTGCTCTGAAATTTCTTTAAAGCTTTTAGAGTTGGTGAAGGAGAGGTTAACTGATGCAAAGAAGGCTTCAGTTTAGCTCTCTTTTAGTTCTGAGTCCTGAAAACATGCCCAGAGTGGATGGCTCATTGCTCCTCATCTCAAAGGTCATCCACACTGCTTTCAGGGGATTGGGGGCACCAATCTCTCTTAACTTCTTCAACCTGAAAAAGGGTGTAATGTGGAAAGGGAAACAGTAATTCAGAAGAGGGTTCCTCCAAGGAGCCACAACAAAACTCAACAAATGGCTAAAGTCTAAAACACACAGGACAGCCATTTGGTAATGGTGAGTGTTTTTGGTGTTTGCTATATGAAGGCAATAGTTGTATCTATAATATATAAAGGATGAGAATATTAATGCCAGAACTTTTCAAGCCTTCATTACTGGAGACAAAAGCAGAAGACTTAAGGCAGTTTTTTTTCTTTTTGTTTATTAAGGAATTTTTAATTCATTTTACATACCAACAACATATCCCCCTCTTTTCCCTCCTCCCACCCCTCCAGCCACCCCCCCCAACCCATACCCCATTCCCTCCTCCAACAAGGTAAGGCCTCCCATGGGAAGTCTGCAGAGCCTGGTATATTCAGTAGAGGCAGGTCCAAGCCCCTACCCATGCATCAAGGCTGTTCAAGGTGTCCCACCATAGGCTGTGGGCTCCAAAAATCCAGTTCATGCACCAGGGATGGATCCTGATCCTACTGTCCTGGGACCCTTAAGCAGATCAAGCCTAGTCCAGTCCTGTGGAGGCCCCATTGCAGTTGGTCTAAGGTTTGTGAGTTCCCACTAGTTTGGTTTGGTTGTCTCTGTAGGTTTCCCCATCATGATCTTGATGCCCCTTATTCATAGAATCCCTCTTCTTTCTCTTCAAGTGGACTCAGGCAGTTCTGCCTGGTACTTGGATGTGGATCTCTGTATCTGCTTTCATCAGTTACTAGATGATTGCTCATGTTGGTCCTTCTAGGTCTGGGTTACCTCATTCAGGATGATATTTTCTAGTTCCACCCACTTGCCTGCAAATTTCATGATGTCATTGTTTTTTTACTGCTGAGTAGTACTTCATTGTGTATTTATACCACATTTTCTTTATCCATTCTTCAGTTGAGGGGCATCTAGGTTGTTTGCTGGTTCTAGCTATTATGAATAATACTGCTATGAACATAGTTAGCTTGTGTCCTTGTAATATAATTGAGCATTCCTTGAGTATATGCTTAAGAGTGATATAGCTGGGTCTTCAGGAAGATTAATTCCCAATTTTCTGAGAAGCCCCCATACAGATTTCCAAAGTGGGTGTACAAGTTTGCACTCCCACCAACAATAGAGTGTTCACCTTGCTCCACATCCTCTCCAACATAAGCTGTCATTAATGTTTTTTATCTTAGCCATTTTGACAGGTGGAAGATGGTATCTCAGAGTCATTTTGATTTGCATTTCCCTGATGACTAAGGATGTTGAGCAATTCCTTAAATGCCTTTTGGCCATTTGAGATTCTTCTGTTGAGAATTCTCTGTTAAGCTCTGTAGCCCAATTTATAATTGGATTGTTCAGTATTTTGATGATTAGTTTCCTGAATTTTTTATATATTTGGGAGATCAGTCCTCTGTCAGATGTGGGGTTGGTGAAGATCTTTTCCCATTCTGTAGGCTGTTGTTTTGTCTTATTTACTGTGCTCTTTGCCTTGCAGAAGCTTATCAGTTTCAGAAGGTCTCATTTATTAATTGTTGCTCTCAGTGTCTGTGCTACTGGTCTTAAGTTTAGGAAGTGTTCACCTGTGCCAATGTGTTCAAGACTGCTTCCTACTTTCCTTTCTATCAGGTTCAGTGTAGCAGGATTTATGTTGAGGTCTTTGATCCACTTGGACGTGAGTTTTGTACATGTCCATAGATATAGATCCATTTTCAATCTTCAACTTGTTGACAACCAGTTATGCCAGCACTATTTGTTGCAATTTTTTCCATTGTACAGTTTCAGTCAAAAATCAGGTGTTTGTATGTGTGTGGATTAATATCAGAGCTAAAATTTGATTCCATTGGTCCACTTGTCAGTTTTTATGCTGATACCAAACTGTTTTTAATACTATAGATCTATAGTAGAGCTTGAGGTCAGGTATGGTGATGCCTCCAGAGGTTGCTTTATTGTACGGGATTCTTATAGCTATCCTGGGTTTTTGTTTTTCCATATTAAGTTACTTGTTCTTTCCAAGTCTGTGAAGAATTGTGTTGGAATTTTGATCGGGATTGCATTGAATCTGTAGATTGCTTTTGGTAAGACTGCCATTTTTACTATGTTAATCCTACCTATTCATGAGCATGGGAGATCTTTCCCTTTTCTGATTTCTTCTTTGATTTCTTTCTTCAGAGACTTAAAGTTCTTATCATACAGGTCTTTCACTTCTTAGAGTTACCCCAAGGTATTTCATATTATTTCTGGCTATTGTAAAGGGTGATGTTTCTCTGATTTCTTTCTTAGCCCACTTATCATTTGTATATAGGAGAGCTACTGGTTTTTTTTTAGTTAATCTTGTATCCTGCCACATTACTGAAGATGTTTGTCAGATGTAGGGGTTCCTTCATAGAATTTATGGAGTCATTTATGTATATTATCATCTCGTCTGCAAATATCAGAAGTTTGACTTCTTCCTTTCCAATTTGTATTCCCTTGATCTCCTTTTGTTGTCTTATTGCTCTAGCTAGGACTTCAAGCACTGTGTTGAATAAATATGGGAAGAGCAGACAGACTAGTATTGTTCCTGATTTTAGTGGAATTGCTTTGAGTTTCTCTCCATTTAACTTGATGTTGGCTGTTGGCTTGCTGTAAATTGCCTTTATTATGTTTAGGTATGTTCCTTGTATTCCTGATCTCTATAGGACCTTTATCATGGAGGGGTGTTGTATTTTATCAAAGGCTTTTTCAGCATCTAATGAAATGATCATGTGTTTTTCTTTCTTTCAGTTTATTTACATGATATATTACATTGACAGATTTTTGTATGTTGAACCATCCTTGCATCCCTGGGATGAAGTCTCCTACTTGGTCATGTTAGATAATTTTTTGATGTGTTCTTGGGTTCAGTTTGCCAATATATATATATATATGTTTTTCAAGAAAGACAGGGTTTTTCTGTGTAGCTTTGCACCTTTCCTGGAACTCACTTGGTATCCCAGGTTGACCTTGAACTCACAGAGATCCGCTTGGCTCTGCCTCCCGAGTGCTAGGATTAAAGGCCCAGTTTGCCAATATTTTATTGAGTATTTTTATATCAATGTTCATGAGGGAGATTGGTCTGTAATTCTCTTTCTTTGTTGCATCTTTATGTGGTTTGGGTATCAGAGTATCTGTAGCCTCATACAAAGAGTTTAGTAATGTTCCTTCTATTTCTATAGTGTGGAACAATTTGAAGAGTATCAGTATTAGCTCTTCTTTGAAATTCTGGTAGAATTCTGCACTAAAATCATCTGGTCTGGGCTGTCAGGTTTTTCTTCAACACAACATCTTTATCATATAATGAAGCCAGCATACAATTTACTATGGTGTGATTGTGTCCCATCCAAGGGAAAGGAAACCCCTTGAACTTGGGGATAACAATGCTAGTGTATTGTATATTTAATCCATTTTAATCAAGCATCCAATTTTTCATAATCATTTTAATATACTTGATTGTGAATATTATTTTATATCAACCAAACTTTAATTTTAAACTTTAAGTTACTTGATTTAACCATAACTTTGACAACATATACAGGTGTCTATATAGTGGAAGACTAAATAGATACACACACACACACACACACACACACACACACACACACACACACATATGCACACCAAGCTGGTCTCTATAAATTAGTTACACTTGTACTTAGAATGACTACCAACAGAATTCTGAGCTCATTAAAGACTCTGGACATTCACAAGATAACTAATCATTAACATTGTTTTAATTACCATTGTTATGACAGTTTATAACAAATTAGTAACTCTCACAAGATTAAGATTTTTAAATTTTGTCCCAGTTGAGATTTTGAGCCTTAAAAATACAATTTTGAATTCAAACTCTTTTAATAACAAAATAAAATTTAAATTATAATATAGTCCAGGGAGAAACACAGATCCTCATTTTCCTGATTCTTTTGTAGTATACTTTTACAAAAGATCATATAACTCAATTTCTCCAATTTTCTAAAGCATGTATATGCATACAATAACAATAAGTTTAAAAAGAGGCAATACATTTGAAGGAGAGTGGGGAGGTCACATGGGAGGCTTGGAGAAAAGGAATGGAAAAGATGTTTCAACTGAATTGTAATCTCAAAATTTACAAAAAGGGGAGGAACTTCTTGTTTTCCTTTAGTTCTGCCATGCCATGCCACAAAGTCACTTACACAGTGCTTCCTCCAGAAGAAATGGCCTGTCCTCAGGCAAGAGAGCTCCTTGGTAGCATTCCCATCCTTTTTCTACAGGTATTTCTTTTAAAATTTTTATTCTAATTTCATATGTATGAGTATTTCATCTGCATGTCTGTGAATGTTGTGCCCTTGGAGGCCAGAAGAAGGCATCAACTCTAATTTCTGAAATTAGAGTTACAGAAAGTTGTGAGCTACTATGTGGGTGCTTGGAATCAGACCTAAATCCTCTGCAATAAAAGACAGTGCTTTTAACTGCCAATTTTTCTCACCAGTCCCAGATACTTCTTTTCACCAAAGAACATAGATATAGTAAAGCCCATGTTACAGCTTCTATAGCATAGAATGTAGCTCAATAACAAAAAAATTAAACAACAGAGAAGTAATCTTAAAAATAAATTTCTAAGTGCTATAAATCCAATCTAATTTCAAAGGCTGAGTGCACAGTCATAATTAACAGTGAGATAATTATGAAAAAGTAAATATTTACATGCATATTGTACAATTATTAAGGTTTACAGAGAAATGTTTTTCATCTGCACAGCTTTCCTTTGTAATGATTCTGTTATGAGGCAATGAATGTAGTTACAGTTAATAACAGATGCTAAGTGATATAATTCATTCTGAACTTCACTAATTATTGCAGAAACATAAGAAAAATACATGCATCAGATGGAAATAATCTCTTATCTGTTATACTGCATACTGAAAAAAAATGTAAGATCGCTTGTAGAAAAAGGAAATATTTAAACTAAATCTTTACTTATTTAAATGAAAATTTCGAGCACTTTAAAATCAAAATGGCAGTGCCTTCCAGACAGTACATGCTTCATTCAGAGAATGAAATTAGCCTGAATAAGTTTGAATTGACCTGGCTACTCTATGGCAATCATTTTATAATGAAGCGCAGGAAGAATGTTCTGTAGTTTAAGCATGATGTGCCAGCTTTGGACTGATGATTACCATCCAGTGCTCAATTTTCCTTAAATTCAGTCTTTTTTTTAATAAGGGAATTGGTGCAAATAAAACTCTGGGAATACAAATACACTAGCACATGCTGCAATTTATTTTGTGTAAATTGAAGAAGAGTAGGGAAATGAAAAAGCTGGGATAAATTTTTATAACAAAATTGAGGTTGATTAGAAAAATTAAAGTCAAGTGACATTTTCTGTTATCTTTAGAAAGTACAAAGCCTCACATTAGTATGACTTTCTCTTGCCTTCATGACACAGACTTTCATTCCCTCTTTAATGGTCTACTGTTTGCACCCATTGCATGGACTGCTTCCTGAATTCGCATGCCATCCTCATGCATCTTAATAACCACATCCTTCGAAGTAATGGTGGATTTGAGCCATATTTTATGAGCTTTTTTTCTTGAATGAAATTCCATGGTCTTCCCATCCAAAAATCTTGTTGTACATATTGATCCAATTCAAGACTATGTGTTCAAATAGAATATTTACAAGGACTTTAGTCATACAAACACCTATTTTTGTCACACATAAGGCAAAGAAAAAGCAAAATGCATATTGTAACTGAGACAAAAAAAAACTGCTCCTCCTCCCATGAAATACAAAGTATTATTTCAAATACTACTTACTCATGGAATAATAATGTCCTGTTTCTTTGTGGAAAACCTGGCAGTTAAATGAGTTTTGTTTTTTTGTTTTTTTAAGTGCTGTTGATTTGAGACAATCTTGAATCTCCTTGTTGATTCATTGGAGAATGATCTGACTAATAAAATAAAAATTTGTCTATAAAAATAAACATATACCCATATTGCAACCATTGACATCAAGATAGAATATAGTTTTTTGTTATTCTATTTTTGCTTGGGGTTTCCTTCAATGTTATATTTTGGAAAAGTTTGTATTTAAAATCATGAGAAAAATGGCAAGTACTATTTATTCTATAGACAGGGAGCATGGGGCGAACCAGCAACAGAAAACACTTGTAAAATACTCTCGCACTGCAATCTCAGTCTACCCAGCTCTTCCTCCAGTTGGTGCAGGCGGAGTCTGTGCTTCTGTGGGTTCATCTTTGAAGGTGGCTGAGGCTTCCAGGGATGACTGAGGAGGGACGTTGCTGCTGAGTCGCTGGGAGCTCTTCCTCCAATTGGTGTAGATGGGGCCTGTGACTCCCCCAGTGATCACTCTTTTGTCAATCTGGGACTCTTCAGCCAATCGGGTACAGGTTGGTCACTGATGCTGCAGGGATGGTTGGCCGAGCATGCTGCTGCTGCCAGGTTGCTGGAACTCGTGAACTACTCTCTAAACTCAAGAATTATTCATTAATATGTACTCTTTCATATTCTACTCTTAATATTAAGATACTTAATATAGTTTAGACTTTTCTTAATGGCACAATTTCAGCCTTTTAATCAAGACTGAATAAAAGTTATCTTATTCAAATTATGTCACTTTTTCTAGAGAGTAATTTATTCTATCCTCAGTTAAAAATATTTTTCTACACCTAGTATTTTCATTATTTTGATCATTTATGGTCTGTTTCTATTTAATATTTTTTGTTTCATTTTTATGAACGACTGTCATCTTTTTAACACATTTGATGAATAACAATCAAAATCTCAATGTTACTAAGTGATTTTCTTACTAAGGAAGAGGCTACAAATAGCATACAAATGACAATAATTTCTATTTGATGTAAATGCATTTTAATATTTGCTTCTGAAATAAATGACTTCAAAATTTTTAATGAATGATGTATAAACAAATTTATATTATCTTATATAAGGGCTGTATTAATATAGCAAACTCTTGTATTTTGAAAGGACTATAATCATTTATTGTATAATATTTTCTTCAAATATTATATTCACAGCAAGTTAATGGCCAAGACTCAATAGAAAGGTGGTCATAGACAAAATTAACTGGTGGGGTTAAGCAGACTGCTATCTCCAGGAGAAAAACTGTACCTTTGAATGGCCATTTTTAGAATATAGACATGATTGTGGTGATATTTTATTTGTGCTGAAATGTGGTGATACTTTATATGTTAATAAATAAAGTTTGCCTGGAGATCAGAGGAAATTGAAAGCCATTTTAAGTAAACACAAAAGTCAGGCAGTGGTAGCATAATCCCTTAATCCAATCACTTGGCAGGCAGGGTCTCTTTGTGTTCAAGGCCATACTAGGGAACAGAGCCAAGCATGTGACACATGCCTTTAATCCAAGTACCAACCATAAAGACCTGGAGGTCTGTACAGACAGGCAGTGACAAGGAAGTACAGACCACAATTTATATTAAGCATGTTATATGTTTTCTAATATAGTATATTGAAAATTCCCTATTGACTAATGAGTGGATAGAAAATGTAGCACATGCATATAATGGAATGTTACTTGAACATGCAAAATAAATACAGTCATTTGTGACAAAATGATGAAACTGAGAATCATTATGCTAAGGGAAATAAGCCAGGTATAAAATGGCAAATGCTAGATGATCACACTTATATCCTGTGTTCAATCTCCACATGATTTTGATGCTCTGAACTTTTTAAAAATATAATCCTCAGAGCTGGAGAAATGGTTCAGTGGCTAGGACAGTATATTATTATTGCAGAGGACCTGAGTTTGATTTCCGGCATCCCTGTTAGCAATGAAAGTATAGCTTGTAACTCGAGCTCCAGGGTTGATTCATGCATCTGCCTTTTGTGGGCACAGAACTCATGTTCCAATAGACAAATACACACACACACACACACACACACACACACACACACACACACACACAATTTAAAACTAAAAATACATTTTAAATAGAATATATATATTCTATTTAATATATATATATATATATATGTATTTCTTAACCCAGTGAACCTCTTTTACTTCTGAGACTAAATTTCTAGACTACATGCACATGACATGACAGAGGTAACCAGCAAGATCTGCATTTGTTTTCCAGCTAATTCTCTTGTGCTTTTAAGCTGATTTTTGCCATCTACTTTAGAGTTACTTAGAAATACAAGTGGGTGGAAATACAATGGGCTCTAAAGTATATTAGGTATTTTCCTTTCCCTGATGAAAGTTTAAGATTTTCTCATATGTTATGTTTTTATCAACATTTCATATTAGATTTTCTGCATTAAACCATTTACCTATCCGCTTTTAGTCATTAAAAATTTGCTGTTCTTTTCTTGCTTTGCCTTTGTTGGTCTTTTAAAATGTATAAAATTGTTGCTATTGGAGCAGTGGGTAAGGAAAAAATGAAAATAAATGGCAAAGTTCTACTTTACTGCCTTTAACTGAAGGCACTGGAACTAATCTCTGTACTCATGAAAAGTTAAAGAGCTACAGGCAAGAAGGATCAGTCTTTGCATTGCCTTTGCTGTTATTGCTGCTCTCATTCTCATTGTAACAGGACATTTCCTAGGATTATTCAATATGGGAGAAGAGAACGTTAATTCATACCAGTGGGTGTGAGATTATCTGAGGAAGTTTCTATATTTTTCAAGCTTATTGAATTGATGGTCGATACATTGTTAATAAATGTCCCTTGAATATGTTTATTTCTTTTACACCTGGACTTTCTATTATAAAAGCCAGTCTGTAGTGGGTAGCCATTCCAGCTTTGATCTGGAAGTTCCAACCCCCATTGAGGCTTCGATAATTGTCACGCCTACAAGGCAGGGCCGAGAGAGGACCCTGAAGACCCGAGATCCTGATGGGCTGGCTCTCTTGGTTCCTGGACTCAGGAAGCTGAAGGTAGACTGAGCAGAGTTCTCCAGAGAACACTACCGGACTGTGTTACACCTTTCCCAGACTCTGCAATCTATCCCTTCACTTGTAAATTACCCCACAAAATAAACCTCCCTTTTAACTATGTGGAGTGGCCTTAATAATTTCACCAATACCAATCATCCAACAATTCAACTGATCCTTCTTACTTACATGAATGGAACTTAGCTGGCTTTTAGCTACCCAAAGCTTCCTTGTTAATGAATTATTCTTGCTTTATAAAACAGAGTAGCTGAAGCCAGCCAGCATCATTCTAGCTTCTAAATGGACTTAAGTGACATATTATTTCAGTAGAAAAACAGTTTGAGAAATGGTTTCTGGTTCCCAGAAATACTTGATCTTTTTTTTTTTTTTTTTTTTTTTTGGTTTTTCGAGACAGGGTTTCTTTGTGTAGCTTTGCGCCTTTCCTGGAGCTCACTTGGTAGCCCAGGCTGGCCTCGAACTCACAGAGATCCGCCTGGCTCTGCCTCCCGAGTGCTGGGATTAAAGGCGTGCGCCACCAACGCCCGGCTAGAAATACTTGATCTTTGTGAATGGTCTCCTTCAGCCTCTTCATTTCTTGAATAAGTATAGAGAGATTATGCTTTACAAAGACATTGCATCCTATGGTTCATTGAAAGATGCACACTTAAGCAGAAAGAAGAAAAGAAAAGCAGGGGAGAAAGGAAGAACAGAGGGAGAAATGATATTGGCTGGCTTTCAGGCTCAAGCTATGTGAGTTTTATTATTTTATGGCTTATTTCCTCTTGATTCATACTCTACACATCTATCTTGTTTGCCAGCATCTTAAGTATGGTTTCACAAATCTATCAAAGTTTACAGTAATTTCGAAAGGTAACGCTTCCAAGAAGATTTAAAATTACTGGTAGTAAAACAATGACCACAACCCAGACCAGCCCCTCTGGAGAAGGCTGAGGTTTGCTTTTCCTGAAATATCAATTTTAGATAGCATTGAGGCAACTTCTTGAGTGCCAGTGAATTAAGGACAAAGATTTTACCACCTCATGAGTCTTAGGGTCTGTGATCTTAATCTCATGCATAGATTCATGTGTCTATTGCAGAGAAATATTTCTGGTTGTTCTTTTTTTCCTAAACACATAACATATAAGACACACGTAACATATAACACACACATAACATATAAAACATGGTTGCAGTAATTTTGTTGTTGTCATTTATAACTAAACAATTGTTAAAATGGATCTAGTATCTTATAATTTGAAATACTGTTGACAACTTTAAGTGTTGGGGGCAAAGCTCAAACAGCCTCTTCAAGTCCTCTCCATTTTTAGTACAACTAGTTTATTCTTTCATTTCCCATGTAGTGTGGGTGGGCCATACCCTGGTTTAAGTTAAAAGGCTAGCAAGCCGTAAACAGATGGCCATTATTTATCAATTTCTACTGATGGAGAAGAAACAAAACAGTGTTGATCTGAGGGCTTAGCTCACATGTGCCAGTTCCCCACATATATGTTCTCATTTGAATTAAAGTATTTGTTTGTTAGCTCAAGTGACTGGAGACTTTTTCCCCCCACAGTTCTATATTGTAAATGAAAAACAAATTTGAGAGCAACTTAGTGGGTACACATTTAATGGCTGAAGAACTCTATCGAATTTTAAAAGAGAAACAGCATCCTTGCTACACATCCTCTCAGCTGCATAAAACATGAGAATGGTCAATTAGGAATTAGTTACAGGCACCCTCTGATGGGTTGACTTTTCCTGAACTCTAGCTAACCTGCCTCTTTGGTGTGTGAAGAGTGCATGACTCTCCAATAAGGTGGGAGGCTTGGCATCAAAATCATGAAACGTCTCTTGAGACAGCCCAATTGCCTCAGCCAGTTTTGCAGCTGAATTAATAACCAGGTGATCTAACCTTTTATTCCTTATAAAACTCATTTATGCATATGGAAATTGTCTATTGAAATAAAGTGCCTAACATGAGCTATTGTCAATCCCCTTTCCTAAACACTACTTTTCTGCAATAATTTCATGTGCAAAGTCACACAGAATATTTGCTTCTAAACATGGAAGGTAAGACTCACATTGAATAAATGTTCTTCCTGCTCATCCCAGACTAACATTGTGAGTAGATTTCAGCTGCATTAGGTGCCTGTGTCCAGGTTTCTTCTTCTTGCATGTATTTCAGCACAGGATGCTGGAACCATTAAATTAACATGAAGTACAAACTGAACTTGCTTGACTATTGGGTGTGAGGAGGTAGCTCAGCTGAGTAGATGCAGGCGTTTTCTCCAAATGTTCTCAGATCACCAGCTTCCTTATCTGGGTGAGATGCAGGAATAAGGATCTGAAAGCTTGGCTCCCACTACTTCAGGGAACACAATGAAAGGTAGCTGCCTTGGTTATTCAGGTCTCCTTCCATGCCATGGTAGTACATTGAGGCCAGCTTCAGGATAAAACCTGAATCCAGGACTTAAAATCAGTGAATATGGAACAGATTCACACAGATTCTCCCAGCAGTGTGCTATCAGGGCAGGTATGAATGTAGTTAACTTTCAAGGTCCTTGAGACAAAGTGGATAAGAAAAGATCAAATCCCCCACTCTAAATACCACCAAAAATTCTAAGTATATTCTCAGCATTGGCATTTCCCAATTATTCACACTTATAAAAAACACTTAACAGCATTGATCAGGGAACATCCTTTTCTTCAGGGTTTTAGTTAATTGGGCCATGCTAGCTAGCTGTGTTTGCTACAGACGAATAGAATGCACACAGTGCATCCATTTTCTTCTGCAATTTCAGACTGCCCAAAGAGGGCTTTTATTTGGTTCAGTGTTATAAAGGCACATGCTTTTCTTTAAGGGTATTAGGAATGGAAATTAAGACTGAAGTTTTGGAGGCCCCTCATTTTCCTCCAGACATTCATTTTTCTATTGGATTGGGTTTGTTTCAATGAACAGGTCATATTTCTCATTAGGAGACATGATTTTCTCATTCATTTTGGTCTCAGTTTAAATTCTCTTCCCCTCTTTCTCCTGTGCTCTTTGGAAGCTGTGTTTTTGTCTGTGGAGCACTAGGAAGTCAAGTCCAAGTTTCCTCAATTAGACTCTATTTGTCACATGCCTTAGCACACACAGGAGGTAAATCTGGTCTACCTGTTGAACCATGTAGACCATGAGGATGCATAAAAGAGAACCTTAGAAAACATTCCATGGTGGATATGACTCATGACTTGTCAGGCAACTTTTAATTTTACATTGATACAATGTGCAAGAGTGAGGAAATATTTATTTCTATTGTAGTGTGAAGAATAAAGTTTTACATGAGTTGAAATCTACCCATTCCCATACATATCTCCTGTGAAAATTCTCAGTTGCTGGAATTAGCAAACCTGCCCAGTAATTCATTACTTCTAACATAGTCATCAGCCCTTTACTAGAATTATGGCAGTTTTCATTCTGTATGTGTAAGCATGAACCAACACCCATATTTCTTTATTTGAAGACAAATGCTATATATAAAAATGTAGGCCTAGAAAGTGAGTATGATCTCCATGTGAACATATTCAAATACATCTTTACTTGTTTATCTGTCTTTCTAATCATTTGAATTTGATATTTACAATACTCTGTCATGTAAGCAAACTTTAAACCACTCTGATATAATCTCATGTATAAAGATGTACAAACAGACCCTGGATGATAGGCAAATTCCATGCAGGATATTCAAAGGAGCACCTGAAAGGTGGCAAAACTTCAGTTCAATAGAATTGGAACAGGTAAAATCCTGAACCAAAATACTAAAGTGACCCTTCAGTCCCAGAAAGAATTCTCTGGATCATCTTCTACCTTGGCAGTAAACTAGACCAAGCTTGTAGAATGCTTCCCATTTCTGAGAAGCATCAGTACTGCTTTCTGCGAAGGTAAAGTACAGGTATAGCTCTTTCTATTTATAAAATGCAAGAGCAATTCTCATCAGATTGATACTACAAGAAGAAAAATTTAATATTTGTAGTGTTTGTAGAGAGATTTATCACTGAGATGTGCCTCTCACATACATTATTTCCTGGTATAATCTAATATTTGTAGGATTCCTTCCTCATGTTCAATACTCTTGAGAACTATAATAAATTATCCAGTTCATTAAAAAGGTAATAATATTTACTGAAAAATTCTAATAACCCTTTGATCCAATCTGTCCCCAGTTAAGGTAACATGTAATAACTACTTTTCTCTTTAATTTTTTTTTTGGTTAAATTCTTTTCTTTGTCCCAATAATATTTCTCTATATATATTCTCTTGTTTCAAATGGGTTACAAGATGCTGGCCAGGTTCTTTGGGGCTCATAGTTTCCTTGTATCTTCTCAGTTTATTTATTTAATATTCAAATATTAACTAACTGTAATGTTATGCAAACTAACCTATTCAGTTGAGTTTGAATGAACAAATGAAACATTAAACACAGTCATCAGTGAGCCCCATATCTCAACTCTTGAATCATCTCATATCAATTCTAGTATTCTTTCCACAGAAGATACTTGAAAATGAAGCCAGTGATACTTAAGATTTAGGAACTTCACTTGCGTGATTTCAAGTTTTTGAAAAGACATGTTCGTTAATAGATACGATATATTTGAAAAATAATATATTTTAATCAAAATTGACTGAATCATTGTCCATCCCTATGCAGTTTTTTTCCTTTTCCTTTGTAGGTGCAGAACAAAACATAAGCTTTGAGGATTTCTATAATCTAGCTTTGGTTGATACTTTATTTGGGTTTAGTTTTATGTATCATTGTGGTTTGTAGTCATGCTCACTGTGCTATCACTAGATATCTCACCACATCATAGTTCCCAGAAAAATATTCTATTATATGCCGTGGTAAGTCAACTGGCATCATGACAGGAAAGCACAGGATTCAACTAAATCCCCATTATTATACTCTACAGAGGACACTGGTGACCTAATAATGATGAGGGTCCAAGAAAATTTAAAACATGAAAATTTGCACACAGGCTTCCAAGTCTTATCACCCAAATCCATCCCTTAACTCTTTGGGTATTGTGACTGTATTAGCCACATTTTTCAGTATTGTGATCAAATTCTAAGTGCAAACAACTTAAGGAAGGAACAATTTAGTTTGGCTCACTGTTTGAGGGTACAGTACACATCATTTGTGGCAAGACATGGCAATAGAGCATGATGTAGTAGCTGGTTATATAGCATCTGCAGTCAAGAAGAGAGAGACGAATGTGGCTGTTCAGTTCAGTTTTCTTCTTTCTATCCTGAATGGCACCCGAGCCCAAGGGGTAGTGGAGGTTACATGCAGAATGGATTTTCCTTTCTCTGCTAAACAGATTCATAATTGTATTGCCTATCCAGTTAAGATTAACAATGAAAATTAACCATCATGATTGCTTATCTGCTTGTCTTTATTTTCTCCTTATTGTGTATGTGGGAGGGTTATAAGGCACAAGTGCCTTGGCTATCTGAGGGTACAGTTCATCATTGGCAGGAAGACATTGAAGACTAGTGGTAGATGCTTCTGTCTTCTGCCACATAACTTCTGGGGATCCTTACTCAGGCCAGCAGGTTTGACAATTGGGACCTTTGCCGATTGCTGCCTTTCTCTCGTTCTCATACTCCAAATTACATACTTAGCAGAATTATACAGGAAAAGTTTCTTCATGTTTCTTCATTGTGCTTTCATATTTTCATTGATCCGTTTCTCTTTGCTAAGGTATATTTTCCTTCAGATCCAACTTCTAATGCCCTGGTTTAAACTGTCAGTTGTTAATTTTTTTCAGTTGTTATTTTTTTTAAAAAAATATAACATTTTTACTAATTCTCTGAGAATTGCATGTATATATACAGGCATGAGAATTTTATATATACATGTGATGGCTACAAATTATTAAATGAGAGTAGATGATAAGTAAATAATATAATGAAAAAATCTTATATTTTAAGCTTTATTGAATAATAAATAGTGCTTTTTAAATTCTGAAATATTATTGATAAGTACAATGTATTTTGATAATATTTGCCCCATTCTTCTATATTTTTTCCCAGATGCATTCCTCACTCACGACCTCCATCAATTTATGTTCTGGAAGGGGCTTGCCACACAAGCTTCTATTTGTTTCAGTTTTCCATACCATCTTTATAGTGACTTCTTCCTGGTTTATAGTGACTTCTTCCTGGTTTATTTGAAGTCCATGTTTTGCATGGAAACACTTTGTGAACACCTGCCGTTTATTATATGTATGATCATTTCAGAATTTGAAGTTCTGAGATGATGTTTAGCAGATCACTCTACAATACAGCTTTTAGTTTGTATTAATAATCGTTGATGAAGAACTGACCTTTGGCTATTTTAGAGAGCATGGCTTCCAAATTCATAATGAGGAGAGGATTCTTTCAAGGATATTGTTTCTTCCTGTCAACTAGGGAACTCACAAACTCTCTCCAAGGACTCTAGTTTAATATGAAAGTAGCTGATCAGCATTTGTGTGAATCACTAAATGGACTTGTTGATTATATTCATGGGTATGTTTTCAGCATTTGTGTGAATCACTAAATGGATTCATTGATTACATTAATGTGTGTGTGTGTGTGTGTGTGTGTGTGTGTGTACATATATCAATCATAATTAAAGAAGAAGAGACTATGAGTTTGAGAGGAGTTGGGGGAGAACATAAGAGAATTTGGAGGAGAAAAGGGCATGTAGAAATAATGTAAATACATATTCTTTTTAGAAAGAAGATGGGGTGGGAGAAAAGGAAATACAGGGACAAAAGTGAGTAAAATTATTAAGTCTAATTAGGGACTGGATAGATGGCTCAGAGATTAAGAGAAATGGCTGTTCTTCCAGAAGATCCTGGTTTTGTTTCCAGCACCCAAATGGCAGGTGACAACCATCTGTAGTTTCAGTTTAAGGAGATCCAACACCCTCTTCTGGCCTCTGCAGGAGCCAGACACACATTTAGTACACAGACATATATGCAGGCAAAAAACTCACACAGATAGATAAATAAATAATATTTAAAATGTCCAAAAATGAAATAACATATATAAATTAAGTTAATGTATAGAAGGAAAATACAAATAATAATTATTTTAAAACTTCTACAAATATAAGAAAGACTGATGGTAGATGTTCCAATGAGTAATGTGCTTGCTTTGTAAGCATAAGGACATGAGTTCTAATCCCTATTATCCATCCAAAAGTGAAGCATAGCACAGACATGAGTTAACATCAGCTCTGTGTAGTGGAGTGTAGGATGATTAGTTAGATTTGTTATCCTCCCAGCCTAGTCGAAACAGTGAGCTCTTGGTTCAATAAGAGACTTTGTCCCAAAAATGTAAGGTAGAAAACAATTGGCACCTGGGTCTGTCCTGAATTCTTTATTCATATTCATGGGTGTTTACAAGTGACCCCAAATGTGCATATACATCTATACCACACACACATAAATAATTTAACTCATCTATTAATGAAACACCAAAAACATGTGAAAATAAAAATACTTCTAAAAGTACAGTAAAAATGTGAAAGAATCACAACGAGTTAAGGAAGAATAAAAAAGAATTTTGAAATGGTAAAGTTTTAGAGAACCTTTTTTTCTGGGTCCTAAGAAATTGAAGATTGCCAATTACATGTATGCACAGGAATTTGGTGTTGGGGGAAAATGTCTATAGAAATTGAGATCTCCCATATGCCATTGTTTATACAGTTGTTGACTCTGTATCAAGTGTCTAGTGACTACTAGACATGTCTTCACATAAGCAGGTTTTCTTCAAATGCAAGGGAACTCTACTGGCCACCCACTGATTTGCAGTTTTGGGGCCATGCAGGTTCTCTCACATCCCAGAGACTCCTAATATCATATTCCCTAAGGTGGCTAATTTTCTTGCTCTGAGGATTCTCTCAAGTGCATTGAGAAGATGAGAAGTAGCAACAACAATCAGATATGTCCATGTGGAGGACCTGTCTTTGTCTCTGAAGACATTCTGAGTATTAATTACCCTGGGTTGTGTGACATTATACCTCAGTAGAAGTGAACAAATGCCTGCTCATCCTGATCATGAAACTAAGGACAAAGTACAAGTAGCACTAAAGTTCAACTTGGTTAACCAATAAGCTTTATTGTGGTTACTTACAGAAATATGAGTGAGGGGATGCTTATAGTAACAAAAATGACTCAAAGACAGCTGCATCATCTAAGCCCACTCCAGTCTGGGTGATTATTCCCAAAAGCTGGAAAACTCAAGTGCACTACACAGACTGTAGGTAGCTCACCAGGTTGGAAGGTGTCATTTCTCTATGGCTGAATTCGTCTGAGCTCTTTACAGGCAACTTGTCAGGTCTTTGCTTCTGCTAGGTGGTTCAGCTGGTCTGTGTTTCTTCCAGGTGGCTGGGATTTTCTGATACTTCTTTGTAGCTTAGCTTCTCTGAGAGTGATTTATATACCTGTGGTGGTTTGAATAAGAATGACCCTCCATAGGTTCATATATTTGAATACTTGGTCCCCTAGTTGGTGAAACTGTTTGGAAAGGATCAGAAAGTATGGCCTTGTTGGAGGGCGTGTGTCCCTGGAGTTCTGCTTTGAGATTTCAAAAGATCATGCCATATCTAGTTAGTTCTCTGCCTACTCCTTGCAGTTAAGGATCTAATCTCTCAGCTGCTACTCTACCACCATGTTTGACTGAATACTTCCATGCTCTCTGCCATGATGGCCATGGACTCTAAACCTTTGGAACCATACCCTGCAGCCCCCAATTAAAGGTTATTTTTATAAGTTGCCTTGGTCCTGGTGTTTTGTTACAGAAATAGAAAAGTAACAAAGAAAACACTCACAAGTAAGGAGGGGCCTACTGAATCTTGTCAGTTATAGGGTCTTCCTTAACCTATTTTGAGTTGTTTACTTCAATTATGCGCTCTTCTGAATGATGAAGTGGCTTGCCTCCCCTAGAACATCCTGTTGCATAAACCTCCTCATAAACATCCTGTCCTAAAATATTCTGTTGTTTCACTTCCCTTTTACATCAAACTCCAGAGTTATTCCAAGTTGAAGAGAAAGGTCCTTGGCCAACATGATCAGGATTTTCTTTTCCTCTAAACTTCCCAACATCAACATAGCCTCCTTCCTCTTGGCTTCCACCAGGTCCTCTACCTCTTCACCATTGCCTCCTTCAGCCTTCTCTTACTCTAGAGATGCATCAGAATAAACTGAGGCTCCTGAACTCTGGCCATTTCCTTTTCCCATGCCTCAGAGATAACTCGGTTCTTTTTAAAAAAATTTATCTTGTTTAACACATTTCTACTAATATACATCAATAGTCACAATATCCTTTAATATTTATTATAAGAAGTCACAATAAGATATGCATCAATATCAAAATAAATGTCTTTGGAATAAAATTGGTGTAAGTTTAAATACATATGTTTCAATTTCAGAATTATCATTAAATATGAATCCTAACAATTTGAGAAACATCTCACTTTGAAATTTCTAAAAATGATTTAGAGGCAATTTCTGAAGAATAATTTATATAATCTACCCTTTCTTGCATTATGGTGCATCAAGTTTTTTTCCTCCATCTGTAACAATTTTCTATCTCAGTTTACATAATTTTGTAACATCATCACTTTTGTCTTTAAGTCATGGATTATCTTTAACATTTCTTTGCATCTTGTTTTGTTTTGTCTCATGGGAAACCATGTATTTGAGAATTTGAATCATTACCTTGTTCCAAAGTGACTCTTCTGAGCATGATTTGAAATTCTCATATGAATGTGGATGAAAATTAAACATGTGTGTTCTGAACTTCACTATAAAGTAAAGCAATGTAAACATGAACTCAAGAATATTATGTTTGATCTTCAGATTCCCTATATCTCTACAGATATGACACTACATGTAAATATTTTATATAAATATATTCAGATAATGCCTATATTAATTATAATTCATTACCCCTAGATGAGAAATAAATAAAGGCAAATACTATGATTTATTCTGTAAACTTAAATCATATACAGGCAGAGTGAGATAACTCAGTTCTTAACAATAGAAACTCATTCAAGATATTTCCCAGATGTTGGCTTCCAAGTCATAGAGTAACAGCATAGGATTTCTCACCACTACTTACCTGTCCAAAAAAGGCATCTGTTTCATGAACATAAGCAGCCAGGGTTGAGGCTCATCAGGGCCTTGTCCTGAGGATAGGGATTTTAATTTTGGTACTTGGCTTGGCTACATGACTGTAGCTGTGTTTGGCTTATTTCTTATTGCTATGTCCCCACTCTTTTCTTCATTTTCTTTTTTTCAGATATATTTTCATCTCCTTGTGGAATTTCAAAGTTCTTTTACTTTGCTCTTTAGAACAGGGTCTTTTCTACACACCCTCCTCCCCTTAATTCTGACTTTCTTCTTCACCAAGTTGCATGGAGGCAGCATGTAGCCCAATTTCTAACCTGCAAATGTCCCTGTACCAAATTTTGTTGAAGAGAAAATAAGGAATAATATTTGATTATGCTAACATTAAGGAAATTAAAAGAAAAGTAAACTTGACTCTTAGAGTGAGTCTAAGAATAATCAAGATAGAAAAGAGAACAGTCCATCTGATTTGTGGCCTTTGAAGTAAAGGTGACTAGGGAATAAAAGACAGATGTAGCTGTGTGGCCAAAGAATTTAGTAAGCAAGACTAGAACTGTTATTTTTTTTTCCTGTTGGTGAAGTGTCTTGGCTCATCAAATTGACGTACGTAAGATGAGATAAACAGAAGAGCTCTTTCCTGGAAAATTGAAGAGAAAAAAAGGTGCATAAATGTCATTGTAGAGGTACAGTCACAGGAATACCAGTGGAATCACCTTTGAACACAGTTTTATGAACTATACATGGTCCAACAGAAGCTGTGCCTGTACATGCTGCTAATGTCTTGCCATTATCAGGATTGCTGTCAACAGCATTGGGATTCATCAGTAGCCTTGGCTCCTCTGTCTTTTGTGCCCAAAGACTTTGCAAAAAAATGTGTAGGATTTCACAATGGATTGGTGGGGTAAGCTAAAAATGACACCAGATATCAGAAATAATGATCCATTATGTGCCTACAAGAAAAGTCAGAAGAAATGTTCCCAAAAATAGAACTAGAAAACTTAATGCATATAAGTTGTGTAGTTCTGACATCCAAATAAGTTACAAGATTATCAATACACATTCTAATTTTATTATAGTGATGTCCTGAGTCTAAAACATTAAGAGACAGTTATGTTGATGTTGTTCAGACTAACCAAATGCTGGTCACCAGAAAGATGGACACAATGTTCACATAAAGTGTGGTTTTAGGCATTAGTTTTTCTGCTGAAGTTTCATTAATGTTCTTTTGTGAATCATTAAATTTCAAGGTCAATTCATAAAAATTATGACACCATATTTGCAATTTTATGAAATTGGAAAACCTCAAAAATATGCCCTGTCAAAACCTCAGTTTTTAAGAGGGAATTCAAACATTCTAATTTCTCATCCTTCTGTCATTCACCAACATCTTCAGAGGTCATTTATGTTAATGGCACAGCCTAATTCTTCTCTCCTAAACACCATAATAGCATGACATTCCTTGACCATCATGAATGAACATTGACTGTAGCAGTACCCTTCCTGTTACTTGGTCTCTTTAAGAGGTGTTCAGTCTGTCTGATTCCTGCTTCCTCTCTCTGTGCTTCCAACATGGCATTTGCAGCAAGTCTTCAGAGCAGTTTGTGTGAATAGGCAGCCATGGGCAGAGCTGATTTGAAGTCTGGAGGAATGCCTGCTTGTGGTGCATTGGAGGGCTCGGCTTATTGTGTGTGGTGCTTCACCTAAACAGGAAGTCCTGGATGGTATAAAAAAGCCAGCTGAGCAAGCCATAGCAAGAAAGCCAATAAGTAGCACTTCCCCAGTTTCATTTTTAGTTCCGTTCCTGTCTTTGGATTCCTGCCTGGAGTTCCTGCCCTGACTTCATATCATGTTGAACTACAGCTGTAAGATGAAATAAACCCTTTCTTTCCCAGTTTGCTTTTGATCATGGTGTTTATTATAACATAGAAAACTAAGATATCCATCAAGTAAAGAGTTCTAGAACAAGGTGTTTGCAGTCCACCACACAGAAGATTGTTGCAGCAAAGCTAGCACATAAACACACATAGCACACAAAGCCAGAGACCATTTATTACTCATGAGGCACAGGAGTGTCTAGAAAGGGATCAACACCTGCCCATGGACAGCCTGAGTTTATAAACTCTTCAGTGGGGGGTGGAGCAAAACTTGGCTCTGTTTCTCATTCTTGTATTGGTCTGAGCTGGATACATATAACCAATTGGATCTTTTTAAAAGTATGTTTTTAAGTGAAATAGAATTACATCACTTTCCCCTACCATTTCTTCTCTCCAGCCCCTTTCAGGTCTTTCCCTTTCTTGCTCACCAAGAAGACCTTAGAGTAAGAATAAGATTGGTACAAAAAGAAACTCAATAGCTGTTTTGTGAATGAATGAATGAATGAATAAACTTTTTTTCAATGAGAAGACCAAATTTGAGAAAGGCCAAGGATTTGTGTATTGTCACATCAATTGAAGAAGCCTGTCTCCTAAATCTCATTTGCTGCTTGTCAACATATATCCTGACCTTAAACCACAGAAGAACTAACCTTTGTGTTCTGAAAGAGGCTTCTAGAATTTTATTAAAATGTGAATAAGTAAAGAAGGCAGAATTAATGATTAGTTTCGCCCAGTGAATAGATCAGAAAACTGAAAAGCATATTTATATACTCACTTGTATCAAAGACACTGTGGAATTCTTTTGTTGTTGTGTGGTCAATGTAACTTTTTTTCTGTTCCAGTAAAGTGTGCATTGATTAGAAATGATTGTTGAAAAAAATTATCACTCAAACAGAAACTCTGAAGTTGACAAGATATATGAGACCAGAAGTGCCTCCAGGGGGCTATAAAAACATATATCTTCTTTTCGTTTATTTTATTCTAAGATTTAATCCACACAGAATCAGAAGCATTTGTCTGTGGTCATATTGGTGAAATGCAGCTGCTAACTTAGTGAAGGAGAAAGAGAATATAAGTTATCAAAATCACATGGGACTAAAAGAATTACTCATCAGTGTCCCAATGGCACAAGAAAAGGAGTATATATTTTCAAACACTATTGATTATTTAGATTCTTTTTCTTTGCTGTGTTTCACTCCAGATATTCAGTCTCAATCTTTGCTGTCCAAATTGGGTTAAAAACATATTTGTTTATACTATATAGGCAATTAGGAATGGGTTTATTAATAATTGATTATAGCATCAATGCATATGAGCAAACAGGTTTAATATGTTTTCTTTTTCCTAAGTGTCCTTTGTGGAGTGTTTTAGTTAGGGTTTCTATTACTGTGATGAAACACCATGACTGATAAGGAAGTTTGGGAGGAAGGGGTTTATTTGGCTTACACTTCAGCATTGCTGTTCATCACTGAAGGAAATCAGGACAGACAGGAAGTCAAACAGGGCAGGATCCTGGAGTACGGGAGCTGAAGCACAGAAGCTGCTTACTACTACATTGCTTCCCATGGGTTGCTCAGTCCATCTTCTTACAGAATCCAGAACCAGGAGCCCAGGGATGGCACCACCCCATCATGGGCTGGGCTCTCCCCTACTGATCACTAAATGAGAAAATGCCTTACAGCTGGATCTCATTGAGGCATTTCCTCATCTCAGCCTCCTTCCTCTGATGACTTTAACTTATGTCAAGTGGACACACCAAACCAGCCAGTTCATGGAGTAAAGTTTTCATGGATGCTTTCAGGCATTTGAGGTTCAGAACTGTGGTTTCTGGTGGGAAAATGCTCCAAACATGAGAAATGTCTTCAGTTGCACTGTGTGTTAAGCACCCTCACCTGCATTATTCTGTGCATTATGGTTGAACCTAATGAGCATTGGAGAAAAACTTAAAAACCAAGCAGATCTATGCCTTTCCAACATTTCTGCACTGATAAACTTCATATGAAGCTGTTACGAACTTGTAACCACTCTACCTTGTCCACACCATTTAGGAATCATTTGTATTAAACTCTGCATAATCAGAACTCTGAAATTGGCCTGTTTTCCCCCAAAACAGTAACAAAAATTCCACTCACCCCATCAGGCCACCACAAAATTAATACATTCCATGTCACATTGAGTCAGAGTCATAAGGACATTCCCTCACTTTAATTAAAAATCAATAGTAACTTTGGCACAATCAGTGCACATTCTGTCCCCCATTGCTGCTATTTTCAGTTTTTCTACCTATAAAGCCTTTCTTTAATGTTCCACTCATCAATACTCACGAGGTATTACTTGATTCAACCAAATAGACAAATCGATAGTTAAGCTATATTTCTGAGTTACTTTTGAAGCAATCTTTTTTTGTGATAAGTAAATTTTGGCCATAGTGGGAGAGAGGTGGACTTTAGCCTATTTCTTTCTGACAAAAGTAATATCAAAATTTTAAATCCAAGTCCTCTCTCAGAACTGCTACTTACTCTAATTTAAAAATTTCTCAACTTTCAATGAGTTACATTGCTTCTCTTACTTATGCCATACTTCTGGTGAGGCCATAGCAAACTGGGGTTGCAGCAGTAAGCTACATGTCTTTTCTTCATGGAGTCAGTTAGGGAGAGACTGTTCCTTAGCACATCTGAAAACTTGGGTGTCAGTAGCTTAGCCAAAGCCAAGCTGACATTGCCCTGAACTCTGGTGGAGCTACAAGAGAACTTTCATATCCAGAAGTCTTCAACTAAAGCCAGCAAAAATAGAATTAGAGTGAAGAAGTGAAATAGAAAGAAAACAGTGAGCATTAGGAAATAGAAGAAAGGCTTTGTCTAGTGATTGACACCTCTTAGTATCTCCATTTTTCTTCTCTAAAATGGACATTATACAAGTCACTGCTGTCAAGTGACAACCTAAGACTAAAGCACTGCTGTCACCTTGGAGCTGATCAGGAAAGCAGAATGTCAAAACCCCACTAACTTAAGCTTCCTGGGTGAGGTCCTAAATTTTAACAGGAGCTACATATGTTACAACTGGGGAAGCTGTGTTGTAAAATACTCAGGTCCAAGTGCCAAAGGCAAATCTCTAATACTAGACTTTCTTCTCCACACAGGTTAAGGCTGAAAAGTGATAGATTTTCCTTTAGATAAGAATTACTTCTCAACCTTGGCCTATTTATTGATTCTCTGTTGTACAACAGTGCACACAGAAGTTGATGTGCTAGAATGGCCCTTAAAACCCCAACAGTTTGAAATATGACTGTAAAAACGAGATAAGCAGAGTATAAAAATCTATTCATACATTCAGGAATATAAACCAGAGGTACCATGAAACCAAAATTTGTAAAATGTACCTTAGGATAATGCCAGACAGCAGCATAGCCTGTCATGAGAATCTTATTAGCAACATTGTTTGTGAATGCTTCCTCAGCTATATATAATGAAAGGATTAGGGATTTTCACAAATCACTTTACCACCTACTATGGCTTAGATATTAGCTATCTCACAAAAGTTAACCTGTTAGGAGTGTGGTTCCCACTGGGGATCTATTCAGAGTTAGGAGGAAATTAGAGATAGGACTTAGTAGGAAAAGGTTAGATCATTAGGAGTGTGTCCTTAAAGGAGTTATGGTGACCCTGGTTCCTATGCTCCTTTTCTTCCAGACCACAATGAGGTAAGCAAACATTCTCTGAGTATTTTTTGTGATGACATTTTGCCTTGCCACAGACTCAAAAGTGATGTGGCCAAACAAACACAATTCGAAATGAGTTTCCATCCCTGAATTTAGTTTATCAGTGATGTTATGTTACCAGGACCTATAGGGTAACTCAACAACTATTAGTAACTCAAGTTTCAGGGTATTTGGTACCCACTTCTGTCCTCTGCAGACACCAAGTACACACATAGTACACAGACCTACAGACAAGCAAAACAACTATACAGATAAAGCTAAATAGATACAAATTTAAAGGATGAAAGTAAGAATCTTTAGGGAGGCATGAAGGAAGTAAATACAGAAAGAGGGACAAGGGGAAAGGGAATATCAGGGTACAAAAATATCCTCTACATAGAATCTCTGCTGTTACCTATTGCTGACACCCAACACCTAGTACCACCTTATTGTTGGCTCTGTGTTGGGCACCTTACTATGTCTGCTTTAGGAATGTATTTATTGTTTACATTTGGGTTTATGAGGAAGTTGAGGCTGAGCTCCACTGATTAGTATCCAGTGAATCCTTGCCTTGAGGATTACCTCTTAGAAGGGAAAGAACAAAATTTAATGTGGATAAGGAAGTCCCATGGGATGCTTCAGGGCTAGATTTATTGGTACGTGTCCTCAGATAGGCTCTTTCACTTAAGAATTCCCCAGCTTGGGTTTAGATGCTCAGCCATTACTGTTCTAACTTCTTAATGAATTTGTTTTTGAATTCTTGTTATGTAAAGAAGTTCAGTTGAGGGGTGGTCATAAATATGTACCATGTCTTGGAGTCTTGACATATGTATATATATATGCTATCTGTTGCTGATCCCCCATCTCCTAGCTACTCTATCCATGACCTGAATCCTCTCTGTCCTTATTTATTTTTGTTGCTATGGTTGTTATTGTTTTTCATGACAGACTTTCTCTGTGTAGCACTGGCTGTCCTGGAACTTGCTCTGTAGACCAAGCTGGCCTTGAACTCACAGGTATCCTTTGCAGTTTTCAAAGTACTGCAAGGTCCAAGTACTCTGGAGGTTGGCTGGATACCACCTGTTGAAAAGCCTGTGGAAGGATATTTAGAGTACATGACCTCTGACTGAATCCCCACATTTCTCATTCCCTACATTTTCACTTTATACTGTAAATATTCAGCATATTATGCTGCGGAGGTCCAGCTGTAGTTTTCTAGGGCTGAAACTGTCACACTTATAAAAATGTCAGCACACAAATGTCTTCTGAGAACTCACAGGAATCAGTCTTAGACCTCAATTCTTTCAGCCTTCTTTGCCCCTCTTCAGGTATCTGTGTAATTATGGTTGGTTTCAGTGTCTGTTAACAGCAAACTATAATCACCTGAGTAGGGAGCCTCAACTCAAGAACTGTTCTGATCTCCTTAATTAATGTAGAAAGACCCACTTCCAATGTGGGCTTCTCCTTCTGGTAGCAGCCCAGATAAAATTGCTATGGAAGAAAGAAGATTATTTTGTCTTTTGTTCACATCACCTTCCCTACCCTATGACCAATTGATTTAAGCTGTTGCTGCTGCTGCTGATTTCTTTGAAAACTATGAACTGGCAGAACCTCCTAGAGTAATCAACACCATTCTTTAGGAAATTTCCAGGGTTTGGGCACCCAGATTGGGACCACTGAGATATCCAATCTTATAGAATCTTGTGTCCCTCAGCCTATCACACTACTGAAACAATGAATCCCAAAGAAATTCCCCAAAGGAATTCCTCCAGAAATCTCACATTGGGAGAAGTAAAGGGTTCCAGACTGAGGGGAACTTGTCTTCCTGAAAGAGATTTCACACAGTTCAAACAACTTCCCAGATCACTGTGCAGGATGACACTAAAACCCTAATAATGGTGGGTGTTGCCACACTTTAACTGGGGCTGCTTAGATATGCAAATCATTGGCCCTCCATTTAAACTTTTATCTTACTAGAGAACAGGGAATGCAGAGTTTTGAGGACTTTGCTGGATTTCTTTGTCACTCTTCCCAGTGTGGCCACATTAAATAAATTTGCTTTTTCTGCTTTCTACTTTATATTAGCTTATTGAGGAATGGTGACAGTACCTGACTTGAGGTACAGGTTGTGACCTCCAAATTCATTAAGAATTCTGTTTTTGTGGAGAAATAAGAGAGATAAGGATATTTTTTATCAGCTTTGAACAAAGCTGCACAACAAAAGGGAGCCCAGTGCTAATATTGACAAACTCCAGGCACACATTAAACAGCCTAAACATTTTTTTGTGTGTGTGCCCTGGAAGAGATTCTTTTCTTCAATACCACAATACATCTCAAGTTGCAGAAATCCAAACCCAAGACCTTATTATTGTTGTGCCCAGATCGCGACCCCCAGAGAGACCAACAAAGACGAGCATGCCGGAATGCAAAAGCAAGGTTTAAATCTGGATATCCAATACAAGCCTAGGCAGGGACTTCGTCCAATACATCCAATGCAGTGGAGGCTGGAGGAAGTGCCCACCTATCTGCAAGCTCAGTTTTTAAAGGGAAAAATCACAAGGTTACATCATTTAGGGGTGCTAGTATGGGTACAATTCTGATTGGCTCGTTTCTAGGGGCTTTCTAGAAATCATGGCTTAATCTTACTTCTAAGGGAGTGGTTGCCCGCCACCATTTCTCATTGGCTGCCCTCAGGTGGGGACATTCCTGTGGTTAGTTACCCTGGAAACCAGGGAGAGGACATTTCATAGTCCAGCAGGCATTACCTCGTGACTACCTTGTGACTCTGTACTTTTATACTTCCTGGTTTCTGGAATCTGGACTGACTAGTTTCAGTAACTATTGGCCTACTCCTAAAGGAGAAATCTTAGGCCTTAGTTTTTGAGTGAAAGCATTTTGGTCTTATTTCTAAGATGGCTCATTTTGGTCTCACAATTATAAAATTAGCTGACTTATAATTTAAATGTAATTTCCAGCCTTCAAGAACGTCAGCAGTTATGAGAATGGAATCCTATGACTTGGATGGCAATATGAGGGAAGACGCTAAGGAGTTTGAGGTGTTGAATCCTCAGATTCCAATGGACTCAGTGTTCCAGATGAAACAGACTTCTCATCTTTAGCAGAGGATGTATCCTTAACTCCTACCACACCTCCTGCAACATTGCCCTCTGCCCTTGTCTGAGGGAATTAATTCCGCCTCAACTTTACAAGAGGCAATGACTTGTCCTAATGAAGGCATCGGAAAGTATAATTTTGATGTGCCTCAGGAACCCCTGTTGTACAGACCTACAACTAGATGCAGGATCCTAAATATGAGGTAGAAATTGTGATCTAACAGGAGGTATACTACACCCCTAAGAACTTTGTGGTTTTTAAAAATTCACTGAAGCAAAAGTATCAGGGTTATGTTTGGGAATGGATTTTTAAGGGTAGGTGAAAATAGTAGAAGGAAAATAAACCTGGAACAGCCTGAGTTTATCTATATTGACCAATAGTCAGAAATTCTATGTTTAACATTGCAGCTTTCAAGTTTAAAAATAGGTACCAAGAATTTATTTGATGGTTAGGCTGAAATATTTGTGAAATGATGGCCCACTGAGAAAGTTTTGGAAATGCCTGTTTATCGTTAGCATAGCGTTAATAAAAGGATTTTAAGGCTTAAGGGAGCTGGAGCTGGTGTAGACTCAGTGTTTAAAACTTAATCTTCCACAATTGAAAGGCCCAGAAAACATGCCCTTCACGAATACTGTAAGACACAAACTAGTGAGAAGGGAACTGACATGTTTGAAGATCTCTATTAATGCCCTTTGCTGTAGCTGAATGTTTTCCTGTGTCCCACCTGGTCCCTGCTGCCCCATGGTCTGTAGCCACTCAGATCTGAGTAAACATAAGGGCTTATATTAATTAAAATTGCTTGGCCATTAGTTCAGGCTAACTACTGACGAGCTCTTACACTTAAACTCAGCCTGTTTCTGTTAATCTATATGTCACCACGTGTTCCGTGGCTTTACCTGTGTGCTCTTACATGCTGCTTCCTGGACAGTGAGCTGGTATCTCCTGACTCAGCCTTCATCTTCCCAGAATTCTCCTTGTCTGCTTATCCCGCCTATACTTGCTCCCTGGCCACTGACCAAACAGCACTTTATTAAACCAGTGTACAAAAGCATTATCCCACAGTAGTTATGTTTTATATTAAGAAATAAATAGGGGACTTTAGTGAAAAGGTTATATATTTATTACTTGCTATTATTATTTAAAATTTATCCATTGACTGATTATTTGTTTTCATGTTGAGGTGTACGTGCCTGAACAAGACTGCAGTATTTTTTTTAATATTACTTTACATTTTTTCTTCTTATTTATTTTTATTTTATCTGTCTGGCTATCTAGTGAGTGTGTATGTCTGTAGACCACATGTGCATTTTTCCCTTAGAGGCCATAAGAGGGCATTGGCTACCCTGGAACTGAAGTTACATATGGTTGTAAGCCACCATGTATATAGATGATAGAATTTAAGCTATGTCTTCTAGAAGAGCAGCCAGTGCTCTTAACCACTCATTTACCTCTCCATCTTCAAGGTTATCAACTTGCAAATGATAAATTTGTGTTTTAAATCAACCAAGGGCAGGTTGCAATCACCTGAGTAGAGAGCCTCAACTAAAGAGTTACATTGATTATCTTAGTGAATATAAGAAGGCTCACCTCCAACGTGGGCCTCACTTTGTGGTAGCATCCCATATGAAAAGAGGTTGACAGAACAAACGTTTCTTAGTACTAAACTCACTATCTTTTTCTTGTTTAGAGTTTTCCATGGAACAACATTCCTATGATCTGTGGAGAGAATAGAATGTGTTGTATCAAAACAGCAGCATGGTAAAGTGCCTGGGCATTAACAGATGTCAGGGACATCAGGTGCCAGCAACATTCTTCAAGGTCCTTTTCATTTTGTTACACAAGTAGCTGAGGCATGGAGGTGGGGTCTCCAAACTTCTGGTACATCTTGACAGTCTGAAGGCCTCTTTTATCTCTGTGGTCCTCCCAATAGTTTTGGGAGCTTCTGCTTCCCTGTATGAAATTTACTGCTGTTTTGAATACCTACAATAGTCTTTCTGTCTCTGATAAATGGTAACAGGCAAGCAAGCTATGTTTAATAAACAGAAGATACTGAGCTGAGCCAAACTCTTCCTTTCTCAAAAGCTGTTCCTTGTAAGTAAACTGCAAAAACTCTGGATTTGGTGTCCCAGGTTTTGGCACCAAATGTAAGTAAACTGCAAAAACTCTGGGTTTGGTGTCCCGGGTTTTGGCACCAAAATGGTAGTAAATTCATGGCTGAAACTGCAAGGAGACAGTTCAGCCCTAGTGGGCGAGGTATCCTGGACACCTTGAGCTACTAAGAACAAGAGCTCTGCCCTGAAGGTGTCCCGGACACCTGGAACTGCTTAGCACAGCTCTGATGGCTAGGACTGCAAAGAAAAAGCCCAACCTTGGAAAGGAAGGTTTTCTGACTTCTCGGGAGAGTCAGGCCTGGAACTGCTTCAGCAAGGAAGGGTATCCTGATTCTTCAGGAAGGTCAGGATATACCTAGTATGATGGTATGATGGTGGATGGTTTCCCCACAGGACACAGCAATCCTGCTTCTCTCCTGGAGAGCCACAATCTCTGGGTCAGTGTTACCAGCTCTTTCTCGCTCACTCCACTATGGGACGTCCCAGCAAGGTTCTTCTGTTCAGCTCCCCCTTGCTCAGTCCACTATGGAATGTCCCAGCAAGGTTCTTCTGTTCAGCTCCCCCTTACTCAGTCCACTATGGGACGTCCCAGCAAGGTTCTTCTGTTCACCAGTCAATGAAAGTCTTCACCCAATACTCTTTTGAGAAAGAGGTTTATTTAGGAAGGAGGAGTCCAGCAGGGTAGCTGCCTCTACCAGGGTGGAGAGAACAGCTTACAACTGACCAGGCAGGGAGGTTTATATAGGATGTCTAGGGGGCTGAGTCAACTGTGATTGGTTAGTTTATTTTCTGCCCAGGGATTGGCCAATTTTGTGAGCAAGGGGCAGAGATGGCCCTGATTTTAGGGTCAAACTGTTTCTTTCAATGGCCTTTCTTGGCTTTTTCACACTACCTCTAAGGCCAGGGCACATTTCTTTCACTGACTCTGATTCTAGGGGCCAAGAGTGTTATTTTGGTACTAGTTTCAGAGTCAGGGCATATTTCCTGGGTTCTGGGTTTGGGGATAAAGTGTTCATTTCTCTGGCTCAGGTCCCAAACACAGGCTGTGTTTCTTTCCCTGGTCCTGGGCCCTAGGGCCAGGATTCTACTGTCCTGCTCTGTGATTGGTTGATTTCACAAGTCAGTTGGACAGGGGCAGAGATGGCTCTGACCTGGGCTACACTGTGTTTCTCTCAATGGCCTTACTTAACTTTTTGACACTACCTCTAAGGCCAGGGCACATTTCTTTCACTGACTCTGATTCTAGGGGCCAAGAGTGTTTCTTTGGTACTGGTTTCAGAGTCAGGGCATGTTTCCTTGGTTCATTTCTCTGGCCCAGGTCCCAAATACAGGCTGTGTTTCTTTCCCTGGTCCTAGGCCCTAGGGCCAGGATTCTGCTGTCCTGCTCTGTGATTGGTTGATTTCACAAGTCAGTTAGACAGGGTCAGAGATGGCTCTGATCTGAGCTAAACTGTGTTTCTCTTACTGGCTTTATCTGAGCCATCCTTCCCTAATTCTGGGCTCCAGGGTCAGGGTGGGTTTCTCTAGCCAGTCCCTTTTCCCTACATTCCTCATGGTGAATATCTTCCTTTTACTGAGTTAGGTTGCCAGATATATTAAATCTTCTCTACTCATTTATTTATCAGCTCAGGCTCTTCTTGAGAACTGATGTCCTGACAGGAGAGAGACAGGTGAAGATATGGATTCATGATTGTAAGGGACTGAGCATCCTTGATATACAAAGAAGACAGTCATTGCTTTGTATTTTTCCTGACTTAGAATACAGAAGTTGTGTTCTGTCCTTGAAGACATTTGTAAAAATTCTATTGTCTTCAGTAAGAATCATATATGCTGTATAAGACAGAGCAATCTAAGAGCTTTCCATGTCAGTGTAACAGCTCTCACCTTCTCTACTGCCCATCACTAAAGAGATGGGTGCAAGTGTATGCCATTCTAAAAACCCTCTTGGCTCCTTATCCATTTAACAAGAAGGAAAAATAGTGTGGACTTGAGTTATCTTTGTCACACTTGTAAGCCATGAAGCAGAATCATGTCTCTGACCTTTGTGGTCACAAGCTGCCTTGGCTGTGTTTTATAGTGTTGGCTACATGTTTAATGGAAGGAAAAAAGTGAAAATTGGATAAAATTTATGTTAAGCAATTAGAATATGCTTTAAAAATAAGGTTATTCTCCAAGTAGTATTTCCCTTCTATAAAAATCCCTAATTAAGATCCCCATTTTCCCACAGATTTTATGGAATTTTCAACATTTCCTGGTTGCACATGTATGTAGATGTAACCATATTATTAAATAAGAAACACAGAGCCAATGCAAAGATGAAAGCCCAAGAGGTCAGAGCAATAGCTAAGAGCTAAAAACCTTACCCTTCACTGCCACTGCTATCTTCCTCAGCAAGAGACCTACTTCCTGTCTGTTTGTCCTTTTTATTGACTTTCTCTTCTGCTTTCTCATTGGTTATAAACCCAACCACATGACCTCCTCATCACTGCCTGCCTGTACAGACCTCCAGGTGTTCTATGGTTGGTATTGAGATTAAAGGCATGTGTCTCCATGCTGGCTGTGTCCTTGAACACACAGAGATCTGCCTAGCTCTGCCTCCCAAGTGCTGGGATTAAAGGTGTGCACCACCACCACCCAGCTTCTGCTATGGCTTGCTATTAGCTCTGATCCCCAGGCAACTTTATTTATTAATATACAAATAAAATCACATTTCAGTACAAATAAAATATCACCATATTTCCCCTTTTCTATTTTAATAAAAAGAAAAAAGGAAAAAGGTTATAACTAACATAAGAAAAACTATATACAAAAGTACAATAACTATATACCATATATACAATTAATAAATACCTAAACAATGTCTAGTCCATTTGTTTTTGACAAATTTAGAGAAAATAATTCCATTATCTATCCTATTTTGGTAAGTCTAAAATGTACCTAATTCACTTTCTATCCTAACTAATCTTCAACTATAACTAACTAATCTTCAACTCCCTCAGAGACCCAAAAAAGAAATAATATTACCTAATAAAAAATAAAAAAAGGAAGTGCATGCAAGCAGCTTCCAAAAAAAATGTGAGTTGACAGAAACAGCCAGCTGCCTGGACAGTCACCTGAGGTTTCTCTGCAGTGTTGAGGCATCATCTTCAGCCTATAGGCTTAGTGTATCTGACAGACTCATTTGTGAAGTAGGATGTACACAAGGTCAATAGTTCAACCTCACATTTGTTGAGAGCAGTCCATGTACCAGAAACACCTGAATTCCACTAGTGTCATGTCATGATTCAGGATTTTAAATTCTGGAAATTGTTGATTTTTTTTTTAAATTCAGCTGTCCATTTCTCTTGGCTATGTGTGTGTGTGTGGCTTCATCTCAGCATCCTGTTCTTCTACATATCCTTCTATTAAATGCCAGTCTACTATTGAGAGGCGTGAGTTTAGTTACTCTTCAAGAATAACTGTTTCAGCTGCTGTTCCACTGTACATCAGAAGCCATTGGCCCACTGCCTGTTCAGCTGCCTTTGAAGAAAGGGGAACTGTACCTTTTCCGAATTGTGAAGGCCACTTCAGGGATGGTGCCATATTGTCCTAGCCTCAGAATATGCCTTTTGATAAAGCCATAACCACACTTGTTTTGGCAAGAATCAGTAGTCCTTTGTTTCATGTCCTGTCTGTCCATTTTGTCCTATTTGTCAGCAGCTGATTTGAAGATACTTTGTTGTCCAGTGGCTAACTTTTGCCACAATGAAAGTTAACTCCATATGCAGTTTCTTCAATGCCCATATTTTCTCTGAAGTAGATTGGTACTGCCAGGAGCCAACATGTCTCATAGTCATAACAAAAAGAAAAATTTTCTAAGTTATTAAAACATTTTAAATACCATATTCTGTAGATCTCTGAAGGGTTTGAAGATGACCTGTCTATCTAAAATATATCTGCTCAATCTTGAAAACATACCTAATATGACTACAAGTTCTATTGTAATGTCTAGCTACTAACTTTCATTTCTTTATATCCTAATAGTTGGTAATAATAACATTCAAGAATCAGCAATTTGCATTACATTGTTAAATGAACGGTATAAGTACACTATTTTGAACAAAATTAGAAATATACATATAGCATTTTCTAACAATATCAATTTCAATATATATATATGTATATATATAATTTGTATACAATATAAAAAAAATCCAATCCAATGTAAAGTCTTTAAAACTAGTAATGTTCATGTAGGTTTCTGAAGAGGTTGTTATCTAACTAGAAACCTAGTATAGATACATAAATGACAGTCAAATTAAATATCTTTATGATACTTAATACCTAGTAGGATTGTACAGTAATCTCTGTGATGATGCAGAAGGGTCTTCACCTCATTAGGTAATAAAGGTAAGAGTGTGTAACTTGCTGTTACCCCTGATCTAGCAGATATGAAGGCAGAAAATTAAAGAGAACACTGAGAGAAAGACTAGCAAAGGAATACTGAGCACCATTAGGTTCCGTGAGAGTTTTGTGTGGGACAGTGTTTAAAAGTTTGAACACACTGCCTTATTTTCACCCTTAAAATTTATTTTATTTAATGTTTGTCTAGGCTAATTGATCTGTCTTTCCCTGAATATTTATTTAATATTTACCCAAGGCATTGTATATATACACTAGATTTATAGTTGCAAATTAAAGCATCACACTTTACACATAACATAACATAAATCTATTTGTTAAATGCATTCTAATTTCTAAAAATATATTTTATGAATCTCTGTGCTGAGTACAATAGGGTGCTGAGAATATTGGGAACCATTTTTATTGTTTTTGTTTGGTTTTTTGGTTTGGTATATTACCCACACTTCTACTTGCTCTCAGTTCATGAGGTAGATCTACACAGTATATTGATGATATCTCTGCAAAATGCCTTATCTCTGTAGTCTGTTTAATTAGTGGAAGGAGACTGAGAAAGGCTGAGTCTGATTCTCCTGCCTCCTTGCTTGTTGGATCATCCCAGATGAGCAGCTTTCCTTATAGTGCTATCATCTTTGGGGTAGGGCTATCATCACTGGGGTAAACACTGCTTAAGAGCACTGGAAGTAATGAATTCTGGGTGCTTTTACCCATTCAAGGCCAGAAGGGAAACCCACAGTTGCTGATCTTTCATTCTTCTTTCATTCATGCCTCCTGCTCATGCTTTTCTCAGTTGTCCCTTCATTCAACATACACCATCATTTGTAAATGTAACCTCTCTTAACTGACTGGATCTAAACTTATGCCAAGGTAAATCAGATAGATCTCTAGTGGTCAAGAGACAATATATTTTACAATTTGTCAGGGGAGAAAAACTACTATACAGTGGGATAATTAACTTGCAATTAATCTCTGTAGATGCTCAGCCCTGCTTTACTTGTAAGTAACAGTGAGTTCCTAAGTAAGACATTGCTTTGGATATCAGTATCTTTAAGTATAAAAAAAGAGGGACAAAATAGATGTGTTTCTAGATCCTAACTAATGTTCAGGATCTGTGACCATGTGCTCTCTTTGATGGCTGAAGCATGTGGCAGATAAATGACTGAAGAAAGTAGCAAGTGAGATACCAATGGAAACCTGGAAACAGAAGTAATTAGCACCCAAACTAATAAGTGCAAAGAGATTTCTGGGGAAAACAAAATTAACATTTTAGTGGAAATTTCATGGAATAGACAGAACACAGAAACTCTTTATTCCATACACTGAATTAGAAAGTCATTGATTAGGGTGATTAAAATGATGAAAGTATGAATTAGCAGAAACTGCATGAAGGTGGGCACAGGTGCATCCCATGAAAAAAGCAGCGTGGTATATCCAGATCATAAAATGAAGCAGAGGAATATCTTGTTGAAATGTAGTTGAGTGTTTATTGGCTATCTAGGTATTTGATCACAAAAATATCCATATTTGTCTAAAAAGAATGATTTTTAAATGTTTCTAAATATTTTTGTAATTAATGTAATTACATTGTCTTCCCCTTTCTCTACTCCATTCATCCCTTCTCATGAATCTCTTGTTATCTCACAAATCCACGGTTTCTCTTTAATTATTATTACACACACACACACACACACACACACACGCACACAAACACAAACACACATAAACACACACACACACACACACACACACACAAACACAAACACAAACACACATAAACACACACACACACACACACACACACACACACACACACACACACACACGTACCAGGCTTTTCCTTTTGGACCACCAACCAACTCCTAAAATTATGACACAGAGACTTTTTATTAGTTATGAATGCACAGCCAAGCTTAGACTCATTTCTGGCTAGCATTTCAGTTTTTAACATATATTAACCCATTTCTTTATTCACCTTTTACCTTGGGGCTTTTTACTGTTTTTTCTTTCCTTCTGTATATATTATTTCACTGCTTCTCATGTCTGGATGGCTAGTGGTAGCCTGGCTTCTTACCCCAGGTGTTTCCATCATTCTCTCCTCTCTTCTTCCCTTGTTCTTCCTGAGCCTAGATTTCTCCTCCTATTCTCTCTGCCTGCCAGCCCCACCTATCCTTTCTCTGCCTCACCATTGGCCATTCAATTCTTTCTTAGACCAATCAGGTATTTTAGGCAGGCAAGGTGAAACGAATTCAACACATTTCTGTGTAATTAAACACACACATCATTAAAGAAATGCAAGATAAACAAATATAACACACCTTTATACAGTTAAAGTAATATTCCATAGCATAAACAAATGTAACATATCTTTTTTTTTTTTTTTGGTTTTTTGAGACAGGGGTTCTCTGTGTAGCTTTGCGCCTCTCCTGGAGCTCACTTGGTAGCCCAGGCTGGCCTCGAACTCACAGAGATCCACCTGGCTCTGCCTCCTGAGTGCTGGGATTAAAGGCGTGGGCCACCAACGCCCGGCCAATGTAACATATCTTTGTTCAGTGAAAATGATATTCTACAACACACATACACATACACGTATTCCTTAATATATAAATACAACCTTATCAGTCCATAAAAGCTACTTGTTTGTACATAATTTAACGCTTGAACATTTGTTATAGGATGATCAATTTGGGGAGTTCTTCCAAGGATAAGAAAATGTGTGCCACTCTCTGCTTTTGATAGTTGTCTGTAGAACTATGTCTAGGATTGAGGTCCCAAGAGATTTCCTCCTTTATATTAGCCCTTTCAAGTCTACTGGTATTGTTTGTTCTTGTCCAGATCTTGTTCAGGAAACCATGTTGATGAGACTTCATGTGTGTACCCTCTCTGATATCTCTAGGAGTTGAAATCTTACAACAAATTCCCTGTTCTTCTAGTTCTGAAACATTCTGTATCGCTGTCATGAGGAGCAGCCTCTAGCAGCTCAGGGATTGAAGGAGAGCCACAGAGTTGGTGGACTAATCACTCAACTTGACTTTTCTGTCTGAGGGAGTAAAGCTAAACTCTCTTGGACTGGTGAAAAAGGGAAAACATATACACACACTCTTAGGGTCTTTCTATCATCTTTTGTCTCTGTTCTTTCATGTCTTTATTTTTTACTTTACAGCTTATATATCCCAACAAACTCTTGCAGGCAATATAAAAATTACAATGTAGTTCTTCAGCTGGCCCACCCTTTGAGAAAGTCTGCCAAGCAGCAGCCCCTCCCCTGAAGCTGCTGGCTGTTAAACACCATGCCTACAGAATATTTAAACACCCCTTCTGAGAGCAGCCATGTGATTTTTCTGGTCTCCTTTCCTCATCTCATCTCTTGAGGCCAGAAAGGTCACCCAGGATTGCTTTGCCCAATAAACCGGGTCTTTTACTATTTAATTCAGCTTGATTTAGTTTACTGTATTGGCAGAGAGACTTAATATCAGGTACAGAAACATTTCAGTAGTTACATTCTATTTTTCAAGTGAATGGTTATAATGAATACAGGGAAAAACATGTTTCCCATTTCCCTTATGTAATTGAACATTCTATGTACTATCGATGAAAAACAAATTACCCTAAGAACCCACATACATTCATATCCAAGCAAATTGTTATAGATTAACAAAATGTAAGAAAGCAAGGTATTTTTCTCAGCCAGTTCTTTTACTGGAAGGCTTCATTTTGTGGTTACAAAGAAAGCATCAATCACTTTATTACTTATCTCAAAAGGTAATCTGATAAGGAACCTTAAAGTAATCACAAACCTAAACTTTTATATATGAAAAACAGTCAGTCATCTCTATTTTAAATCCTCTGGGTGCATACCCATTCATCAACAGTTTCTTATATCAGGAAGCTGAGGACATAAATGGCACAAGGAATTAATCATCATCTTTGATAGCCAGGCCATCTTAACAAGAAAAGTTAATAATAACTAGGCTGTTTTGTTCTTGTTCCTTGACTTCAATGAGTCCCTCCCTCAATTATGTGCCTTTAAAAACTTTAAATTGTTTCCCTATCCATGGTCTTTGGAGAGCCTTCTTCAAGGCCACTTCCATGGTATGTAAAAAAAAATCCACTAATGTGGCAAGGGAAAAATTATTATCTATCTCAGTGCTAGAATTGTTCTATCTCAGAGGACAAATAAAGAAACACACAACTTCTGAGGGTAACTTTCTTTTTTACTTTATCTTAAAAAATCTCTTACTCTGAAAATCTGTCTCCACATAGATACATTACACATTGTTACATTCTCTGTACACTCACATACCTCTTTTGCACAGTTACATCTCTTTTCTATACAACTTCATTTTCCTGGACATCTCTTTTTTTACATAGCTCCATGTCTGTCTTCTATACACATTTCTTCTCTCTACTCAGCTACATTTCTCTACATATTATATCATCCATTCACTCTTTACTCATTCATTCTTTCATTCATTCACTCTCTCACATTACTCCTTCTGCACACTCACACACACTCTAAAACACACTCACACTGTACAGCTCTTTTCACAGCAACTCTCTCATGCTCACACACACACACTCACACCTCTTCTCTCTGCCCCTTCAGCTATATCCCTCGCTCAGCACATACCCCCCCCACACACACACTCAGTCACTCATTCTGCCACTCACTGCCCAGCTCCTTTTCACAGCTTCTCTATATATAGCTCTACACAGCCACCTCTCTCCACACCACTTCTCTTACAGCCAAATTCTGGACCATTATATGTTACATCTTCAGGGTCTGACCCATTCTCACCATATGATAAGTCACACAGTTTTTCTGAGACTAGGAATGTTGAGCTGACTGGCTAGTGAGCAATGCTTGGGAAACCACGTAGCTCTAAATTGTTAAGGATTCCCAGACAGAAAGCAAACAGTTAGCTTAACCTTGGGCTTGTAACATAAACTGGGTCTCATGGGTCAACCTGTTAAAAACAAGTTGTTACCTGCTGTATACTTCTACGGCCTTGTGCATTTCCCCAGGTTTTTCTCCTCAAAGCTATTAATAAAAAAATCTTAATCTAACCTTAAGTAGTTTTTAAAGTTTTGTCTCAGCTATGATGCACACTGAAACCCATGAACACATCTTTCCATATTAAGATTAAAATAACTTGAGCTAACTTAGTTCTGGGACTCAATTGTTTTTCTTAATCTTTAACCTAAGCCACACAGTCTATAAAATTCCTCAGGAGACACTAGCTGTATGACATTTCCTAGGTAATATTTTTTTATCCTTTGTAGCACCTGTTCTATGAGGGGTGGAGGGGGAAACACTTTAAACAGTACAGCTTAGGAAGAAATCATCTTCATAATAATCCACATGTAAAAATGGCCAGTAGAACTAGATATTTCCATGAGATAATCACAGCATACTAAAGGCAGTGGGAATTCCTCCGTATCCATTCACACCATGCTAGATACCAGGGGGAAATGGCAATGGCAAACATGTAAAGACACAGCAGTAGCAAGAGACATTCTTAAGCTGAAGCCCTTGGAGCCTTGCCTATCCAAGATTCACTGATCAGAGCTTTGCTTCTGGAACTTCAATGGCCACCTGCTGCTCCTCTGAAATATCCATCAGCATTTCTGCCTCTTCTTATGCTTTCCTCAGCCTTAGGTTTGGAAACTGTGGTGTAGATGTACCAGTTGGAGATGGGTAGTAGACACAATCAGTCACTTGTTCTCTGCATTTTGATCTGTGTGAGCAAATGGGTTTCTATTCAGAAAGTTATTTCCTTTACATATATTCTATGATGTACTGACTATTTTTATTTCTAGTAGTTTCAGTGTTTTAGATATTGCATTTAGGTCTTTGTTCTATTTGGATTTAAGAGTTTTTTGTTGTTGTTATTAGAATGCAAGGATAGATTTAGATACAATTTCATCATTGTGCTTTACATATGGCTTTGTAATATATCTTGAAATCTTAATGCTAACCTCTCCAGCATTTCTCTTTGTACTCAAGGATATTTGGCTATCTTGGGTCTTTTATCATTCCATATATATTTTAGGATATGTTTTTGTTGTTGTTTGTTTTGTTTTCTGTACAAAACAAAATAAAGATTGCACTTGTGACTTCATTGAATCTGCAAATGCTTTTGTTAGAATGGTCATTTTTACAATATTAATTCTAAGAATTCATGAGTATGGGATTCTTTCCATTTTTTTTATTGTCTTTATCTCTTCAGAGATTTGAAATTTTCATTGTACTGTTGTTTCACTTCCTGGCTTAGCATTATTCCTAGATATTTTATTTCCTTGAGGCTATTTGAACAAATGTGTGTCCATGGGCTCATTGTCTGCATGTTTGTTGGTGGGGTGTATTATAAATCTATTGATTTGTACAAGGTATTCTGTATCATACCACATTGCTGAAATTGTTAATTATTTTGATAAGTTTTCTGATAAATTTTTAAGTATCTCTTAGGTAAAATATCATGCATTCTGCAAACAGGAAAAGTTTGATTTCTTCTTTTCTTATCTGTATCCCTTTAATTTCCTTCTCTTTTCTTAGTGCTACACACAATGTTTTGATCACAATATTGAACAGGAGTGAGGACAGTGGGCAACCCTGTCTTGTCTTGAATTTCACTGGGACTGCTTCAATTTTTTTTCTCCATAGAGGATGATGTTGACTACCGTTTTCTCATAGATATATTATTACATTGAGGTGTGTTCCATGTATCACTACCCTCTCTAGAACATTTATTATGAAGACATTGAATATTATTAAAGCTTTTTCCTGTGTCTATTTACAGGATCATGTGATATTTGTCTTCAACTCCATTTTGTCATTTATTTAATTTCTTGACTCTCCTACATTGAACTATTCCTGCATCTCCAAGACAAAGCCAACTTGTTCATGATGAATAATTTTTTGATATAAAACATTGTTCAATTTGTAAACATTTTATTGGACAACTTTGAATCTATATTCATCAGTGTCATTGACCTCTAGTTTTTTTTGTTTTTATTTTATTTTATTTTTGTCTTTACCTGGTTTGGGCATTAGTGTAATACTGTCTTCTAGAAGGAATTTGGGAGTGTTCCTTCTGTTTCTTGCTTTTTTTTCTTTTTTGAATAGTTTAAGAAGAGGTGACTTTAGATGTGGAGTCTTGCAGAATTCTGAGTAAATCTGAGCCTGGACCATTTTAGGTGCAAGGGTTTTTACTACTGTTTTAATCTCAGAATTTGTTATGGGTCTGTTTTTATTGTTTTTCATTTTTTTGTTTAATTTTGTTGGTTTGGTTGGATCAAGAAATTCAACCATTTATTTTACGTTTTCCTTCTTAATAATGTACAGACTTTTAAAGTGTTACCATATAACATTCCGAATTTCTTTGATATCTGTTTTAATGTTTTGCTGTTCATTTCTGTTTCTGTTTATTTCTCTTCATTTCTTTTGGTTAGTCAGACTAAGAGTCTATGAGCTTATTTATCTTCTAATAGAACCAGCTCTTAGATCCATTGATTTTTTTCATTGTTTCCTTTGTTTCTATTTCATTAATTCCAGCTCTGAGTTTTATTATTTCTTGCCATCTAGTGGTTTTGGATGTCATTTATTCTTGTTCTTCCACATTTTTTGTTGCATAATCAATAATTTACTTGTGCTTTTTATGACTTTTTAATGCAGCCAGTTACAGTTATAAATTCCCTTTGTAAAATTGCCTTTAATGTCTTCTGGAGGTTTTGTTGTATTTTCATTTTCATTTAATTCCAGGAAATTTTTTATTTATATCTTGATTTCTTCCTCGATCCATTCATCATTCAGAAATGAATAGTTTATGCTCCATGTGTTTGTGTACTTTCTAGATATTTACTTGCTATCAAATTTAAGTCTCATTGCATTATGGCCAGATAGGAAACCAGATCAGTTTCAGAGGGTAATAGTCTGTGATGTCAGAAAAAATGGCTTGGTGGCAAGAAAAGAGGACAACTTACATCCTGATTTGCAAGTAGGAGACAAATAGAGAAAGACAGATAGACAGACTCTCTCTCTCTCTCTCTCTCTCTCTCTCTCTCTCTCTCTCTCTCTCTCTGAAATATTGTTTTCTGTGTGTGGTTTACTTAGATTTGGTCTGCTGAATATAATTTTTATGCTGTTTCTAACATGAATACTATCTATCATCTATCTATCTCTCTATCTCTCTATCTCTATCTATCTATCTATCTATCTATCTATCTATCTATCTATCATCTGCTACTTCAACTGTGGCAGATAATTTTTCTGGGTACATTAGTCCAGGTGTCAGTCATGGTTTTTGAGGACTTGGAATAAATTGTTCCAGGCTCTTGTTGCTTTCAAAGTTTCCATTGAGAATTCAGCTGTTATTTTGATATATGTGACTTTATGTATGACTTGGACACTTTTATCTTGAAACTTCAATACTGTCTGTTCTGTATATAGTGTTTTAAGTATGGTGTGCTATAGGAAGGCTTATTTTCTTTTCTGGTTTTATTAATTTTGTGTTACTTGTGCTTCTTCTATCTGTATGGATATATCTTTTTTAGTTTGTAGAGTTTTCTTCATGATCTTGTTGAAGTTCGTGTCTCTCCTATTGATTAGAAATTCTTTCACTGCATCTATTCCTATAATTTTGTTGGTTTGGTCTTTGTATAGTGTTCTATAATTTTTGCATATTTCCTTTGTTTCATTTATATATATATATATATATATATATATATATATATATATATATGTTTCTATGCTTATTGTTCAAGCTCCTCTACTTTATCATCAAATCTTGATAATCTGTCTTCTACTTGATGTATTATACTTATAAGAGCTTTCACTGAGTTTTCTTGCTGGGTTATTGGGTTTTTTTTTCAAGACTCTGTTCATTTAGCTTGAGTTTTCTTCAGTATTACTATCTCTTTTGAATTTATTTTTCAAATTCTGGAATGTCTTTGTCATTTCCAGAAGCCTTATAGTTATTTCTTTATGGGCATTACTTAGGTCCATTTTTATCCTCTTTAAGTTTATTCTCTTTAAGTTCTCTGAGCTATTTCTTTGTGTGGTTTTTTTTACCTTCTTTGATTCTTTTTTAAAGTTTATGATTATTCTTTTAAATTTTACATCTTGTGGCTTATGTAAGCAATTCTGATTGGTGAGCATCGCTATAGAACTAGTCGACTGGGGGGACTACCACCTTGATCTATCATACTGTTTGTATTTCTAATGAAATCTGGACATGTGTCCTTCTTTTATTAGTTATAAAGGTTAGGACAAAACACAGATGTATGGGCTGAGTTTAGTTGACTAAATATTAGCTATAGTTTAGGTTGAATGAAATCAGGAGGAGATTTGGCATGCAGGATTAAATCCTGGTCTAACACTGAAGTTTGGTGTTATGTCTGGAGGTTGAGGAGTACAGATGGTGGGTGTGATCAGATAGATGCACTGGCTGTGACCCTTGTGAAGTATTTATACAATATATTTGGGCAGAAAATTTGGAATACGAGGCGGTGTGCCTTAATGGCCAACAGTGAAGATAAGAAGATTTAACGTGGCAGTTATATCAGGTGGAGATCTTCAGACAGCATTATTACCACATATATTTTAGCAAGGGACCTTGACAAAGAGTAACAATAAAAACATCATATCTTTTACTTGTAGTATAGTCACATCATGGAATTATGCTCATGGATGAATTAATAAGCCTATTGTTTCTCCCAAAGAAAGAGGTATCCATGACCCTGTACAAAATATGTTTGTGTCATCATGGAAGAACTTTCCATTTTCTTTGTATTATTTAATTACTACAGTTTTGTTGTTCTCTCAGTTTTATTGGGTGCCTAAGAAATGATCTGAATTCTAGATTCTTTTTTAAAAATTTTATAATTAATTTAATTTTATATATCAGCCATGGATTCCCCTGTCCTGCCTCCTCCCACCCCACTCCCCACCCTCTCCCCAGTCCACCCCCCATTCCCACCTCCTCCAAGACAAGGTCTCCTCTGGGGAGTCAACTCAGCCTGGTAGATTCATTTGAGGCAGGTCCAATCCCCTCCTCCCTTCACCTAGGCTGAGCAAAGTGTCCCAGCATAGGCCCTAGGTTCTAAAAAGTCAGCTCATGCACTAAGGACAGGTCCCGGTCCTACTGCCTGGGGGCCTCCTAAATAGTTCAAGCTAATCAACTGTCTCACTTATCCAGAAGGCCTGATCCAGTTCCATGGGGGTTCCTCAGCTATTGGTTCATAGTTCATGTGTTTCCACTAGTTTGGCTATTTGTCCCTGTGCTTTTTCCAATCATGGTCTCAATATCTCTTGCTCATATGATCCCTCCTCTCTCTCTTGCCAATTGGACTCCTGGAGCTCCACCTGGGGCTTGGTCATGGATCTCTGCATCTGTTTCCATCAGTCACTGGATGAGAGTTCTATCATGACAGTTAGGGTGTTCGGCTATCTGATTACCAGAGTAGGTCAGTTTGGGCTTGCTTTCAACCATTGTCAGTAGTCTATTGTGGAGGTATCTTTGTGGATTTCTGGGGACCTCTCTAGCACTTTGCCTCTTCCTATATACACAATGGAATAATACTCAGCAGAGAAAAACAATGACATCATGAGGTTTGCAGGCAAATGGATGGATCTAGAAAAAATCATCCTGAGTTAGGTAACCCAGACTCAGAAAGAAAAACATGGTATGTACTCACTCATAGGTGGATACTAGATGCAAAGCAAAGGATGACTAGACTGCTACTCACAACTCCAGGGAGGCTACCTAGTAAAGAGGACCCTAAGAAAGACACAGGGTTTGCCCAACAACAGAGAAATGGATGAGATCTACAAGGGCAAACTGGACATGAGGAGGGGTAATGAAGGGCAAGGGTTGGGGGAAAGAGAGCTTAGGGGAGCAGGAGATCCCAGCTGGATCAAGAACAGAGAGGGAGAACAAGGAAAGAGATACCATGATGAATGAAGACCCCATAGGAATAGAAATTCTAGATTCTTGGTGGAAGTGGTAAAATATGAAATACCAAAAAAAAACAATTAAAGCTATTCAAAGGTTTTAGACATTTTTACACACCATCTACCTGCATGACAGAAAAATTTTTAGATTTCAAGAAGAAAAATTGTTCATGTCTTTCTTGAGGTAAAAGAAAATGCATCAGTATGAGAATGGCTATGGAATGCAAAGACTATTTAAGGAACTAGTATATATTGACTGGAGCTACAAAGGAGATGTGAGGGATGAATGAAAATCTCAAATAACAAAACCCAAATAGCACGACATGCATAAGAAAATATACTTTAAAGAATGTCAATTATCATATAAGAGCATGGGACAGGCAGCATGGAAGAGATTTGTGGAATAAGAAGTGTATGACAAGAACATAAATAACCAATGTTCTTGTCCTGGAAGTTTGGTTCAGAAAAATGATACTGTATTTTGCTATTATTGGTGTGCATTACATTCACCCAAAAATGCTTGAACACACAAACATTTTAAACTAGATCTACTGCCCCCTTTCTGTTTTTCCACCATTGAGATACATTTCAATCTTATTACTGCTGAAAGGTATAATTGATGTTGAGAGGATAGAGACAGCTGGATGGCACAGCTTTGAGAGGAGGGTGGAAAGCAAGAAACCCCACAGCTCCCTGTCAGGATGGCAGATAGCATGTTGAGTCAATAAGCATATTCAGGGCTGACATGTGGTACAAGCACATTAAATGTTGTGTTCTTGTTTATGAAGACCTACTGGGGTGAAGAGTTAGATGTGTTTGAGGTTGGTTTATAGCCTGTCTGTGGACTTGTAGAGCATATTATAAAGTGCCACATTTTTAAAATTTAAATCCTTCAAAGTCAATGGATTCACATGATTACCATGTTTCTTCTTCTTGCCATTTTGTGTAATGAGCCTGTCTGATTACAGCATAGACTAGGTTTATTAGCTGTATATAATAACCCTTAAATTAGCATCTGCCTAAGTAGGAACTTCAAGAAATTTTAAAGTTATACCTTTCTCTTCCTTATCTACCACATTTATACATTAGTTTCGTAAGTGATAAATATTTTGGGAAGTGAATTTGTATGAGATTTTAACAGCTAGAACAAGTCAAATAAGAGAGATTTCCATTAATCTCTATTAATTTCCATTAATTTCACCTATCCACATCCTCAGATAGGTGACACAGAACAGACACTATACCAAAAAAAAAAAAAATCTTGTCCAACCATTAGCCTCTTCCAACAGAGGTCAGTTCCTTTTTCTCATGTTATGGTCAACTAATTCCTTATAGGACCCTTGCTTAAAGTGCATGTTCTAACCATATCCAAGCCATTTGTTAATTTTCAGCTGTGATATAGTGACTGTTCTTGTCTCCTATGCAGCTGATAAT
>CABHPQ010170689.1:0-18491 GCA_902168405.1 Peromyscus aztecus | reverse complement strand
GTAGATCAGGGTGGCCTTGAAATCACAGAGCTCTGCCTGCCTCTGCCTCCTAAGTGGTGGACTTAAAGGCATGCACCACTATGCCTAGCTGCTTAATAAGTTTTAAAAGGCGGTTTTGTGCTGGGTGGTGGTGGTGGCGGTGGCGGTGGCGGTGGTGCACCCCTTTAATCCCAGCACTCGGGAGGCAGAGGCAGGCGGATCTCTGTGAGTTCGAGGCCAGCCTGGTCTACAAAGCGAGTTCCAGGAAAGGCACCAAAGCTACACAGAGAAACCCTGTCTCAAAAAACAAAAAAACAAAAAACAAACAAACAAACAAAAAAGGTGGTTTTGTGTTGTCTACTATGGGCACTATATTATACATCAAATCTCCAGAACTTAAGACTGAAACTTCACACTCACAGGGCAACAATTGCCCACTTGCCCCTCCAGGCCTCTGGCAGCTACCACCTCACTCTCTGCTTTGAAGAGCTTATTTTAGATACTTAACAGAATCATAATCATTTAGTATTTGTTCACTTAGCACAATCCTCTATATTCTTGGAAATGGCAGGATTTCTTTTGTAAGTTTTATTCAGCTAGTTTATTGGGGATACTGGTCCTCAAACTCAGGATCCTCTGCATGCTCTATCACTGAGATACATCCCTGATGTTTAAAGGGTTTAATTTGGGCTTCTGGGGTCTCATTGTGTTATCCATCTGCTCTCAAGCTCCTGAGCTCAAATGATCCTCCCACCTAAGCCTCTTGAATGGCTGGGGTTATAAAGTACACTACCACACTCAACCAGAATCCATTCCCATTCTCTTTGAAATGGTGTTCCACTGCATGAATAGACCTCATCAACAAATATTGTGCTTGTTTCCAGCTTTGTTCAGTAATTTACAGTAGCAAGATTTATTCGTATTTTATCTGAATGAGTGTTTTGCATGAGAGATGTCTGTGACCACCTTCACGCAGTGCCAGCCGATGCTAGAAGAGGGTGTAGTTCTTCTAGAACTAAAGTTATGATGGTTGGGAGCCACCCTGTGGATGCTGGGGATCAAAACTAGGTCCTCTGGAAGAGTAACTGATGCTCTCTGCTGCTGAACCACCTCTGCAGTCCCCAAGAAGAGAATTTTGTCTAGGGTAGATAGCAAGAGGTTTTTTTTCTGGCTTGGTAGGGATAGCACTGAATGACTGGAAAACTTAGGGTCATCTAAATATTTTGACAATAATAAAGCCTTGCAATCAGTGAACATAACATGTTTCTTTGTTTTTTCCTTTTTTGGTGTGTGTGTGCACGCTCCTCAATTCTTTCTTTGTTCTACTCTTCTCAGTGTATAAGTCTTTCACCTCATGCTCAGTGCCCAAGTATTCTATTGCTCTTTGATGCTACTGCTAATAGGATTGTTTTCTTAACTTCTTTTTAAGACACTCCATTGTTGCTGTCTAGGAAGACAACTGTTTGTTGTGCATTCATTTTCTGTCTTTCAAGTTTACTGAACTCACTTATCAGATTTAGTAGGGATTTTTTTCTTCGTGGCATCTTTAGGACTTACCATACATAAAATCCTATCATCTGGGGCTGAAGACATAGGTCAGTTGGTAGAATGCATGCACAAGATCCTGGGTTGAATCCCCAGCACCATGTGAACTGGCACATGTCTATAACCCCGGTCCTCAGAAGGTGGAACTACATAGCATGTTTGAGGTCAGGCTGGGCTACAAGAGACCCTGTCTCAAAACCAAAAAATCATATTATCTGCAAGCAGAGATGATATGATTTGCTTCTCCCTTTCTGGTCTGGGTGTTTTTAATTTATTTTTCTTGCCTAATTGCTCTGGCTAGAACTGCCAGCACTACTGGTAGGAGTAGCCATTCTCGTCTTGTTTCTGTTAGAGAAAAGAAATACTTTAATTTCTCTCACCACTGAGTTTGTTAGTTACGGGCTTGTCACACTTGGCCTGTATTTCGGTCAGTGTATCTGTGTTCAGTGTCGCTTATCTTAAAGGGGTATTGAATTTTGTCCAGTGCCTTTTCCGTTTGGATTGAGATGATCACATACTTTCTAGCCTTTGTTTGCTGAATGTGTGACCAAAGGCCTGGCAAGAAGCAACTTAAGGGAGAAAGGTTTGTTTTAGCTAGAGTATGCAGTCTATAGTCACGAGAAAGGTGGGACTGTGAGGGCCGGGGTTGACCAATCAGATTGCCTGTCCAGTGAAGAAGCAGGGATGGATGCTGATGCTCAGCTGGCTTCTTCAACCCCACTGAGTCCAGAACCCTAGGCCTCCCACATTTTAAATGGTTCATTCCTCCTCAGCTAAACTTTCCTAGAATCACCTTCACAGGCACAGCTAATAACGTCTCCACGATTTGGGTTTTTGGTGTTATTGTTTTTGTTTTGTTCTTTGTTTTTACAGATCCACTTTTACTTATTTACTTCTTCATTAGTTTTAACTCCGGGAAGGGTACAGCGTCACACGGATTCTGTGCCCAGTGGCCTTTGCAGGAAGGTTGCTTCGGAATTGGGCATGAGGCATACCACTGCTTCCCGAATTACCTTTCCCCAGACTTCTCTGGTTTTGTTGGTTTGTCTCCAGGAGTCACTGTGCTGTCTTTCGCTTTATACACATGAGCACATCTCTTGCCCAAGTAGAATTCAGTTTCATCTCGGGCATAAATGCGTTCAAGTTTAAGAAGAGCTGTGTTCTCTCTTTGGTTCTGGAGACCTCACTTACAGCCAGCAAAAATGGCCTTGCAGCACAGCCTTCCAGACTTATTTGCCTTTTAAAAGTCTTGCTCCTGGCAGGCCCCAGTAATTCACCCCCAAAGTTCAGCTCCATGGTGATTTAAAACCCAGTCAAGTTGATAATAAAAATTAACCATCGCAGTGTAGGACAGTTTTCAGTTTTCATATGGTGAACTATCATTGTGTCCTTGGATAAATTCAATTCAGTTGTGCTGCATGGTTCTTTTAATATGCTTCTTTTTAATTTGACTGTTTGAGACAGGGCAATCATCTTCCTGCTTCTGCCTTCAGGGTGCTGGGATCACAAGTTACCATGGCCAGATGGCTCACTAATACTTTGCTGAGGATCCCATACACACACACACCCATCTTCAGGTAGGGCAGTAGTTAGCAAGTTCCAGGGACTTTCCTGCCTCTGCCTTCCCCACCCCCACCCCAGGTAGCATGGCTGATATAGTGGTGCTGGGATCCAAAACTCTGGCTCTCGTGTTGGCTAGCAAGCATTCTTAACCACAGAACCGTCTCTCCAGACCCCTGGTTTTTGCAAATGTTCATTGAAGATATTGGTCTATAATTTTCTGTTTTGAAGCCTCTTTGACATTTGTATCATGGCAATGCCGGCCTCATAGAGTGAGTTTGGCCAGACAGAGTGGCATGTGTCTTTAACCCTAGCACTTGGAAGGTGAAAGCAGGAGAATCAGTCAGGAGTTTCCACCCACCCTTGACTTATCCTTGCAATGAGTTCAGAGCAGCCTGGACTACATGAGATACTGAGCCAAACAAACTGGAGAAAAGAAGTTTGACGTGTCCTATCTTTAAGTTTTTGAAGATTTTGTGGATTAGCATGAAGTATAACATTTTGTAACTAATCAAATATCATATTCCTGCTTGAGTGGGTGGTAAGAAAATGGCAGCATTGGGACAACTATCCTGTCAATCATAGACTAGCCACAGGACTTTATGGAATTCACTGACCCACTGTGGACCATGTGTTCTTTTGCTCTAAAACTGGTTGCAACAGAAGCTGAAGAGACAAAAGGAAACAATTGGTGGGAAGTGCATCTGTACACCTGACATGTGATATGTCCATGTTTGTGTGTGTGTCCATGTTTGTGTGTGTGCGTGCTGATTTGGCTCAAATCGAAGGCCTTTCATATACTAAACAAGTGCTGTATTGCTGAGCTCACCCACAGTTCATATCTGGCTATCATAAATTTGAGTTTTATTGTGTGTTTGAGAAGCCATACTGGACCCTTTCTGGCTCCTCCAGTCACTGGACCCCAGAGAAAGAGTTGTCTCATGTGCCCATTAATCTACTTTTTAGGGTGGAACTTTAGACAAGTTCCTTAATCCAGCTAAGCCTCAGTTTCATCATCTGTAAAATGGGAACACAATAGATCTCGTTAAAAGTTAGATTGCCAATAAGAATGAAATGGGGTTGTATATAGGGCATTTCAACAGTGTCTGCCTCTTGGCAAGCGTTCCATAAATACCATTTTATTATTATTATTATTTTTTATTATTATTATTATTATTATTATTATTATTATTATTATTACTAGCTGGGTCAAATTCCCTGGCCATTTTGGGGAAGCTAAGCTCCTTCCGCCGGCACAGCCCAAGTGCTAGGTCACAAGCTTATGTGCTATGCCTAGCTCTACTTTTTTAACTTTTTTGGAAGTTTGGAGTATTTCCAAATAATGATGATAAGGGGGGAGGACAAGGACCTTAAACCTTCCTCTGTAACTCCTTCTTAACTAACACGAACCCTATATAGTGAAGAGCTGAGACTCTGGAGTAAAGGTTTCCAGTATAAAACACCAGGAATGAGGAGGATACAGACCCTATCAACAACCAGTCACTCGGCAGACCTTATACAATGTCTTCTTTTTGGTCCCTGAAAAGTTGTAAGATTTGACTTAATTTGCCTCTAGATCACTCATTAAATGGCTTGATAGTGTATGGTAGAACCTAGCTTTCAGTCCAGGACACCTGTCTCCAAATCTTAGGCTCTTCTCCCTCCCACCATCTGTGTGCCAACCCGGTGCCTACCCTGCAGGAATTTGGAGTTTCTGGGGGACAGTATATATCTACATAAAGAAGAAAGATCTGATCTTGCATATAAATCATGTTTGGAGTTATAGAAACAGCTGTAAAAGTCACAGCGTCATCGGAGAAGGGTTAAGAGGGAGTTCACTTCAGCCACAGAATGTGCTTGGTGAGCTTTCGGAGTTGTAACTGTGGACTGGATGTTCATTAAAAGGGAATGCCCAGATCTTTTATTAACGGCATGCCATTTCAAAATCACATAAGCCGAAGAAAGGGAAACACTGGTGTTTATTTCTACCTCTCCTCTGCACGCAGGATTCCATTGCTACAGCCCTGAGTAGTCTGTCTCCTAGGTTCCCAGCAACCTCTCCAGACATTTTCAGATGGTCTATGGAGTGTGCAGTCAATGGGAAGTTCTAAGTGCCTCTTCCCAGGAAGGCAGACCATGCCTTGGTAAGTGATGGGTAGGCTATCTTAATCTCACCTGAATCAGAAAGTTCCAGATGGCTAAGGAGTATCACGAGAAATCCAAGGGAGTAGCCTGGCTAGCTCCGTTGGCAGAGCGTGGGGCTCTTAATCCCAGGGTCGTGGGTTCGTGCCCCACTTTAGGCACCAGTTACAGTGAGAAAGAGAAATCCAAGAGAATCTGCTTAAGGGGTATAACAAATTTATTAAGACAAAAATTGGAAAAGACAACTCACTAAACAGAATAGGCCAATCGTCGTATAGGGTCCTGGAAGGCTGAGGTCCTGTCCCATGCTGCTCTGACTGTCTAAGTCAGTCCACACCATCCAAGCCCATGAGGGAGAGAAGAGAGAGAGAAGACCTGCCTCTCAGGTCTTAAGGCTAGCCCTGAGGCCACGCCCCAGGGGCTCGTACTTCAAGGTCATAGGTAGAACAGGTATCCACTACAAAGGAGAGACCATTTCTTGGGTTAGAGAGATGGCTTGGCAGATGAAGTGCTTGCCAAGTAAATGTGAGGACCTGAGTTTGGATCCCCATAACCTACATAAAAGCTACCTACATGGTAACAAGAGGCTGTAATCTCTAAGCTCCAACAGCAACACAGGAGATGGAGACAAGAATGCCTGGGACCTGGAAAGGTGTCTAGTTGGCTGGTCATACACAGAAGAAAACATCAAAGAGAACTTGCCTCCATGTGGAGGAGCATTGGGACTGTAGATGTCTGCTGGCACACCTGGCTCTTTATGTGACTTCTGGGGACCAACTCAGGGCATCATCGGTCTTGTGTGACAAATGTCTCTCTTGTTGCTTTCTGTTCACAGAGCTCCTCTACAGGCTCTTGCACTGCCTAGGACCCCTTCAAGGAAGCAGGCTGAACAGAAAATAGCCTGACAACAGGGTCCACACTGGGGTGACTGCAGCTCCAAGCAGCCATCTCCTTCTGCTCATTGCTCACCAGCCAGGGAAAAATGTTAGCACCTCATCATTAAATGTTATATCTGTACTCATACTGTGTGCCGTACATGCATTTGTAAACAGTGAGGTATGTGTATGCAAGGCATGCATTGTATGCCCATGGGGGTGTTCATTAATTATATACACGAACTACTCTACCCGTATCTCACACGGATTACAAATGTATGTTATGAAAACAAGGAGAGAGGGAAGTTCAAATGCTGTCTTCAAGCCTCACGGTGAGCATCAGACCTCTTATTTTATTTTCTCTTTAATTAGTTAGTTTTCCCCAGTGCTGAGATTATAAGCGCATACTACCTCACCCAGATGGGGATTGAACTCTGGTTCTTGTGCTTGTATGACAAACACTTGAATTCCCTATCGTGTCAGGAACGACTGGAAATAATTTAAATATGTATGTATACATATATTTCATTATATTTATTTATTTAATGATGGGTACACGTGGAAGTCAGAATGTTTATTTTTTTCTTTCTTTCTTTCTTTTTTATTTGTTTTTTGTTAGCTTGTTTCTTTGTTTTTTGACCAGGTTTCACTATATACCCCTGCCTAGCTGGACCTTGCTATGTAGACCAGGCTGGACTTGAACTCACAGAGATCCACCTGCCTCTACCTCCCAAATACTGGGATTAAAGGCATGTGCACCATACCTGGCAAATCTTTTTTTAAAGAATTTGGGCAGATTTTCAAGGATTTATGTCTGAAGGGTGTTTATGTATCCTTGGCCATTCTCTTCTCTGAGCCTCTGTATACAGTTCTATGAAGGTGGCACCAGCCATTCTCAAAGGAAAGCTATAGGAGTCTATTATTACACAATGTTTTTCAAACTTCAAGTCATGGAGCCTATAGCAAGAAGATTATTTTGTATAAAAACCTTTCTTGGAGACAGTTAATTAGATTCCTGTTACTGTAAAAGTTACTTGAAATAAATTAATTTTTAAAAGACCAACATGGTGCAATATATTTATATTTACATATAATTTGTATAGTTTTGTATTGGTTTGGGGCCTTAAAATAATTTACCACCTTAACCATTTTTTTTCTTTAAAGAAATATATTTAAAGCTGGTGGTGGTAGTGGTGGCACATGCCGTTAATCCCAGCATTCTGGAGGCAGAAGCGGGCAGATCTTTGAGTTCAAGGCCATCCTGGTCTACAGAACTAGTTCTAAGACAGCCAGGGCTACACAGAGAAACTGTCTCAAAAAAAATATTTCTTTCTTTTTTATTTTATTTTATTATTTTTTAATTTATTTATTTTTATGTGCATTGGTGTTTCATCTGCATGTATGTCTGTGTGAGGGTGCCAGATCCCCTGGAACTGGAGCTACAGACAGTTGTGAGCTGCCATGTGGGTGCTGGGAATTGAACCCGGGTCCTTTGTAAGAACAGCCAGTGCATGGGTGTGTGTGTGTGTGTGTGTGTGTGTGTGTGTGTGTGTGTGTGTGTGCAGAGCTGTGAACACATTATAACGTGCTGTGGAACTCAGAAAGCAACCCACACTGTGGGTCCCAAGTATTGAACTCAAGTTATCAGGGTTGGTGGCAAGTGTCCTTATTCCCTGTGCAGTCTCACCGGTCCTGGGTTTTACTTTTCTGTGTAGCCCAGGCTGGCCTCAAACTCTCTATGTATCCAAGGATGTCCTTGAGCTTCTGATCCTCAGGTCTCCACCTCCCAAGTCCTGGGATTATAGGTAAGTACTACCATGCCCTTTCTATGTGGTGCTGGAGTTCAAATCCAGGGCTTCCAGCATGCTAAGCCAACTCTCCACCAACTGAGCTACACCTCCGGCACTTAATTTTTTTAATTAGCCTGCAAAAGAAAATAAGTTAGGACATTTTCACGTATGCATCATTGTCTCTTGTCCATCTTCACTCCCACTGACCGCCTTTCAGTGCTAATGCATTTTAAGTACAACGTATATGGATGTGTCAGCTTCCAACCTGTAACAGTTCTTTAGAACACAAGTAAGTAATGGCTCACAGTCTTCCAGAGGTCAGCCCCTGGTCCTGTGCTCCCTCCCATTGCTTTGGGGCCCATAGCAAAGCAAACAAATCATGGCTGGAAGCTTGGAGTACAACAAGCTGCTAGCCTCAAGGTGGCTGAGAGGCAAAGAGGAGACCGGAAGGGGCTAGATTTCTACCAGGTTCCTTTTGGGTGCAGTCCAGTGATCTAAGAGTTCCCATGAGGCTTTCTGTCTTAGAGGTCCTACTTCTCTTGATAGTACAAAGCTAGAACCAGACCTCTAACATATGGGCCTGTGGAGGACATACCACGTGTACACTGAAGCAGAGTGTTAGTGATTTGGTAAGCCAAAGCACCGGGTTAATTTTTTAAAAATTTAAGCGATGATGTACTGAAAGACAGGAAGACTTGTTATATTAAAAAACTGGGTGCTTAATCCAGGAGCACAAATACCATGCACACATGCACCTTTGCACACACATGGTGGCAGGGCTGGAGTTGTGTGGGAGCCTAAGGAAGCCATCTGAGCACTGTGCCCCCAGTGGTGAGGGGTCTTCATGACTGAGTGCACAGCAGGAGACATGTGGAGACTAGCACACAGGGAGACTGAGGGCAGAGATAGGGGATCTAGCGGGTGAGTGTGAAAACTGCTTTCCAGAAGCAGACTCTGAAAAGGAGATGAGGTATGACCACAGTAGAGAGAGGGGAGATGGGAGAGACAGTGCAGAGGAGAGGGTGAGCCCTCTGTCTCAGGGACAGCTGATGCTGATGGCCCAAGGCTGAAGATGAGGTAAGATGGGACATCTGAAGGCATCGACTCCCAAGAGAACATCTTGTGTTGAAGGGCTCTTCTTCCCCTCCAGCTCCAGGAGTGAGATGGCACTGCACTGCTAGACCGCCAACTGACAGATGGGGGCACATGTCCTAGTAAGGTTTTTACAAGGTCATTCTGTAGAAATTAAAAATATAAAAGTGTGTGGATGAGGCTTCCAGATGTATCCACACTGCCACAAATGACAAGGTCTTTAAATGGATTGATATTCTGTCATGTTCTTTCTCTCTCTCTCTCTCTCTCTCTCTCTCTCTCTCTCTCTCTCTCTCTCTCTCTGTGTGTGTGTGTGTGTGTGTGTGTATGTATGTGTGTGTGCACAGAATCTCTCACTGGCTTGGAACTCAGCAAGTAGCTAGTCTGGAAGGTCGTAAGCCACAGGGATCCATCTGTCTCTACCACCCCAACACGGGGATTATAAGCACATGCTGCTACAGACAACTGAGAACTGAACTTAGGACCTTGTGCTTGCATGGCAAACCCTTGACCAAGCCTGGAAATGATTTATTTATATGTATTTAATTATATTTATTTATTTAATGGCAAAGGATGTGCATTCCAAGTGTGCATGTGGAGGTCAGAGTTGTATATAATTTCTTTCCTTTTTTTTTTTTTTTTGAGACAGGGTCTCTTTTTGTATTTTTTAAAGTATATCATATTTTTATTGAAAACATTAGTCTACTATCCTAACAACTATTTTTCACTTATATTGTCAAGTTGCATGCTGTATAATGGGCCATTCATGCAATACTTCCCACACTACACAGGAAACACATAAATTTTACATATTTACAGTGTTAAAGCCAAATATGCAAAGTTTCATTAAATGTTATCTTTCAAATATATTATGGGAATATTTGACACTGTCCATGTCACAGAAAAAGAAAATAATCAAAAGATGAGTCTGAAAACTCTGCTCTCCAAAACCTCCCAGTGACCCCAAATGTAAGACACGTAAACAACTAAGGTTTACTTTGGAAATCTCAAATGCTCCTCAGATGACTCTTGGACACCGGGGCGATGCTGCTGTTTACGAATCATCAGTGCAAATGCTGTCTTCAGGATACCTGCCGTGTTTTCACTTAGCAGCACACACCTGCAGGAAGAACTCCTGCTTACACCAGACCAAGGCAGAAAGGAAGCGTACAGCGGTAGAATCAGGCCCTAAGACAGGGTGTCTCTCTAGTCCTGGCTGTCCTGGAACTCTTTATGTAGACTAGGCTGGCCTCAAATTCACGGAAATCCACTTGCTTCTGCTTCCTGAGTGCTGGGAGGAAAGGTTTATACCACCACACCCAGCAGTATATAGATCTTTATCCATTCATTCACTACCACATACATAGATTGTTTCCAGATCTTGGCTATGAGGGAGCGCACAATGAATGCTGGAGCTCAAGCATCTCCAGGAGGAGCTGGATTCACGTTCTTTGGGTGCATGCCCTGCAGGGAATTGCTGCATGGATGAACCTCATGGCCACCCAAGCGAAATAAGCCAGGTACAGAAAGACCAAGATCACATGACCTCACTTACACGGAGAATCTTTTCTGAAAAAGTCAAATACATAGAAATGGAAAGTTAAAAGGTACTTTTGGGAAAGGTGAAAGAAATTAGAGTAAGTTAAAAGTCATAAATCTAGTACCGTATAAAGTCAGAGCTAATGACATTTGTATGAAATACTGAAAATCTTCCAAGAGAATACATTTTAACTTCTCTTACCACATACAAAAAGGATAACTAGGGTAGATGACCTTGGAATATTCTGCCAGGTGGTAGAATCATTTCACTGTGTTAAGTGCATATCAAAACATCATGTGATCCACCTTAGAAATATACAACTCAAACTAAAATAAGTAAGAAATAAATGGAAGTCAAGGGTGAAGGGGAGACCTATAAGCAAAAGAGACTTGGGGGGGTATCAAATTTCTAAAATAAAAATTATTATGTTTAGATAAACGTACTTGGACATTAAGTGCAAGGAATGGAGACTCGGGGCTGGGGCTGCAGCTGAGCAGGAAGAGTGCTGGCTTAGTGTACACAAGGCCCTGGGTACAATACCCTGCATTGCATCAAGCAAGCATGCTAGTCTCAGCACTGGGGACAGGAAGTAGGAGAATCAGAAGTTCAAGATCATCCTTGGCTACATAGGAAGTTTGAGGCCTGCTTGGAATACTTTTGGAGGCTGCCTCCAAAAGAAAGAAAAAGAGAGAGGGGTGCTGGAGATGTGGCTTACTTGGTAGAGTTCTTACCTAATACACAGGAGGTATTGGGTTTAAATCCAGCACTTCGTGAACCCAGTGGGATGACACATGCCTATAATCTCAGCAGGGCAGGAGCAGCGGGATCAGAAGTTCAAGGTCATCCTTAGTAACACATGAAGTTCAGGATCAACCTGGGCTGAAGACTCCGTCAACAAAAGAACTGTAGTTACTTGTTCTTGAATTACTGGGTCTCTGACTAGGATGGGGCTTCTGGAGTGGCTGGCAGTTCTTGACGGAGATAGCGTCGCGATAATCAAGTAAGCTATGCATCTGGGGGTTTTCTGTATCCGAGGCTTTATTTTACGAGGTTAACACCGTCAAGGGTAGCATTCTCCCATGTTACGGGTATGTGGTTTAAGCTCCCACACTCAACAGTTAAAGGAGCCAGCGACAGTGACTCTTCAAGACACAAGCGCTGTGTCAGCTCTGCCTTTCTCACAGCACCACCAGCAAGGCCAACAAGTCTGGCACAAGGAAAATAACAAAGGACATGGAGTCCAGCAGACCTGAACTCATGTCTGCCGTCTACACTTTTGAGAGGCCACCTTCTCCTTAATGGCTGTACAGTATTGTGAAAGTCGTCCAGTCTCACAGTGCTTCAATTTCCTTGTGTAATAAAAAAGATAATGGATTGTTGTAAGGATTAGGTAAGTGTGTGCAATGGTACACAGTAGGTGCTTAGTGGTGCTTTACTATAATTATTTTTATGAGTCAAGGAACAGGTTGGCCAGGTTCTAATACATGGAAACTGTGTGTGAATCTGCCGCCATGCTGGGCAGTCATCCTGAATATTCCCATAGTTGTTCCATGACTAAAACAAAGGTCTTTTCTCCTCCTCTTGGCTGCCTTCTTGTGGAAGACAGGCCCAAGCAAGGAGGCATTACGTCATGCCTGTGAGTGCTGGGAGCATGTGACCCTCTGTGGGGTATTTGTCCCTGAATACAGTTAAGTGAATCAGTAGTCAATGAGTATTAGAGAACCAATATGTGACCCTTACAGTAATAAAGACAATAACAAAACTCCTTCATTGGCTGCTCCTTTCCCTCCTAGGCTCAGAAGCATGGGTGTGTGCGTGTGTGTGTGTGTGTGTGTGTGTGTGTGTGTGTGTGTGTGTGTGTGACACTGGGTTCCCTGCAGGTAGTTCTCTGTTCCTATGTATCCAGCCTAAGTTGCCAAGGCTACCAGAACCTACTCTCCCTCTCCAAAGACAAGTCTGGGTCACCTCCTTTTCCTCCTTGGGACATTTGACAATGCCTGAGATATTTGTGCTTGTCACAAACTGAGAGGTGCTACTTGGGTCAGTGACTTTCCTCATCACTCTGATGGAATATCAACAGACCCAACTTAAAGAGGCAGTACTTTGTGGCTTGTGGTCTGAGAAAGTACATCATTACGACAGGGGAGACACAGCAGCAGATGTAGGGACTATTTTTCTCACTGAGTGTCAAAATATTCAGCAAAAGCAGGTAAGGAAGGGAGGGTTGATCTTGGCTCCCAGTTGGAGGGTACAGTCCATCACGGTAGGAAACATGGTGGCAGGAGTGTGGAGTGGCTGGTCACACTGGATCTACAGTCAGGAAGCAGAGAGAGGTGAATGCTGAAACTCAGCTCAGTTTACTTCTTGTTGTTGTTGTTGTTGAAAGATTCATTTAATTATATGTGTGCATGTGTGTCTGTGTGTGTGGAGGGGTAAGTGCACGTGAATACAGTGCCCAGGGAGGCCAGAAGCCAGGGGGCGGGGGAGGAGGGTGGGGTCTACTCCCTTGCAGCGGGAGTTACAGGCACTTGTGAGTTAGTCCTCTGGGAGAACAGCAGTATACAGACTTAACTGCTCAGTTTTTCTCCAGCCCCTGGATTTATTTGTTTTTTTAACCCCTCAGCCTTTGACCCCAGCCCATGGAATGGTACTGTATGTACATAGTCAGGAAAGACCTGCCTCAGTTAACATGATCTTGAAACTTCCTGACAGACTTGTCCGGAGGTTTATCTCCCTGATCATTCTAGATCTTGTTAAGCTGACAATATTAACTATCACCACAGAGTTCATGGAGATGTGAGCATGTGGTTGAGACTCTTCACAATCCAGTGGACTAGGAAGTAGAGGACTCAGGCAAAGGCAGGCTAGTCTATAAGCCCTTACGTTCTGTCCCTTAGTGGCCCCCTCTTTCAGCTAGGTCCCACCTCCTAAAGGCTCAATGACCTCCCGAAAACAGTATCACCGCCTGACAACCAAGTGCTAAACATAGGAGGCTATAGGGAGTGTTTCACAATCAAATCATAACATCACTAAACATCACCCAGGACATCTTACCACAGCAAAGAGCTAGCCAGATGTAAACATCAACACTACAAAGTGGAGAAGCCCTGATGTAGAGGGAAGTGGACAAGGAGACTTGTGGCTGTGACCTCCCAGCCCTGCCCCAGATGACTTGGCAAGTCTACAGCTTACACACAGAACACTAGCGGCTACAAACCATTACTCAACTTGCCTGAAGATTTTAGTTATTAAAAGGGTGATATTTATAAGGTCCACTCTTTGCTAGAGATCTGCCTGTCCAAGGTTTCCTAAGAATCAAAATTTACAGTTACTTTTATTTTTTAATTTTCAACTATATTTTTTTTTTCATTTTGAGACAGGTCCCATAATGTATCCAAGGCTGGCCTCAGATTTTGAATATAGCCTAGGATAAACTTGAACTTTTTGATCCTTTTCTCTGCCTACTGAATTCTGGTACTATAGGCATGAGCCATCTGGTTTTATGTGGTGCTGGAATTGAATCCAGGGTGTTGTAGGTAGCAGGCAAGCACTCTAGCAACTGAGATACATCCCAGTCTTCTTTTTTTTTAATTACTTTAATTTTTAATCATCTTTTGCAGCACTTGTGAATGCTAGACAAACATTCTACCACTGAGCCCCCCACCCCACCTCCCTCATGGTTACCTCTAAAATGAGACCCTCAAAAGACAATCTGAACCACAGGAAAGAGATTTTGAATTTCTCTTGCCTTGCAAGTGGCTCATCGCACAGCCTCTCTGTGGCTTTCTGTTCCCATCTCTAAGATGATCCCAGCCCATCTAAGCCAGCATGCAAGCCCTTTCAAGTTCAGGCCCTGTCCATTCTCCATCCATCCCAGCAGCCCTCTCCGTCTCACACTGGCTGTGAGTGGCTCACCTGGCTCCCCGCCCCATCCTCTGCTTCATAGTCAAGCCTTTGTTTGCCGGCTCCCATCTGGGGTGCCCTGCTCCCTGGATACACCAGATGAACTTACAGGGAGAAGAGAGGACGGTTTCTCATTTGAATTCTTAGGTCCTTATTTAAATTGTATAAGGAAAAAGAGCATGGAGCCAGCAAACCCATGATATAGCGTGGCTCTTTCAAAGAGTTTGTATCATGAAAAAAAAAAGTCTAAGGATTTTTGAAGTCACGCTGAGGTAGATGTACGGTAGATGCTTTCGCTGACTATCAGAGGTGGTTTTAGAAATAACCTGAAGTGCTAATAACCTCTCTTGTCCCCAGTGGGCCTGCCCAGTAAGTATAGTGTCCTTCCCTAGATGATCAGCCTGAAGTGTGTGACACACAGAACCCTGCCAAAGATCACAGTACTCATACATTATCATTGGCCTCTTCACTTTGCTCCCTTCAACTTTGAAATCAAAGGACATTGAAATGACCTACTTTCCAAATGGAAAGGGGAAAAAAAAAGAATGCATTTGCCTTAAAAAAAAAAAAGTCCAATAAAATATTATGTAAATGTCCTGTGGGTGGTAGTCATATGTAATAAAAATCGTGGAGGTGGCGTGCATACACGTGAATTGTGTCTTTGCTTACTCTCCTTCCCTGGCTTCATGCCCTCCTCCCTGCTGGCTTCTGTCCCCTCCCTCACTGGACCCCCTTGCCCAGCTAATGCCCACCTGAAAATCCATCTCTGAAGTTCCTTGCTTCCAAAGCTCCTCTCATCTCAGCCCCTACACACACTTCTAGTTCAGGCTAGACCAAATGTCTTCTTCTGTGAGTTTCTGGAGGCAGGGCACAGACTTAAATAAACCCTGAAGGGAAACTGATCAGCAGGATAGCCAGAGCAAGAGGGAGGGGGGTAATGAGGAACTGTCGTTGTCCAAAGGAGAGACAGTGCAGAACTTTCCACAATCTAGTCTCGTTTCCAGTTCAGCCCATCCTGGGGCAGGAGCTTCTGACCAGCACCAAGTCTCCTCAGCAAGCCAGGGCATGACAGCCGTTCTGATTTGTCTTCACACTCCCCCTGGACAGGCACCAAGCCCTGCTCAGCCCTGTGCACCAACCTACTGCTAGGTGCCAGCACGTCTCTGCCTTTTGGCCTGTGAGACCTGAATCTAGTTTGAGTTTGGCCAGCTCAGTGTGGCCACATCTCGTGTGGGCTTCCCCACCTCTAAGAGAAAGGATGCGTGGTGCCGAGTCCCCCAGGCAGCCGGAGTGCCACCCGTGTGAGTGACTGTGGAAGCTTTTTGGAAGTCATCAAGTGCTTCTGGAGGAGTGGAAGGGACTGTTGTTTTTAAACTAAATGAGGACAGCCTGGTGCTCTGGGGTTTCCAGTGCGATGCTGTGCGACCAGAATAACCAGATTGCATGTTATGCCTCTACACATACGTGAACACGCACACGCACACACCCTGACTGGAGAATGTGTCTTTGGGGCCTTCCCAAGATGCTCTGAGAGATGACATGCAAAAGCAGTCCAGAGATGGTTTGGGGCCTCTTCGGGTTTAAGAGAGCAAAGCCTGAGAGGAGAGAGATACAGGGTCCAAATCCAGGAAGGGTTTCCTGTTTGGGTACATCAGGCCATACAGTCCTGAGTTGCTTCCCTGGGCTAGGCCCTAGTAACACAAGATGTCACAGGTATCGGTTTGAACAGGGACAGCTCACTTATAGATAAACTATTCTATACAAAGCACTGGAGATCAGCATTCAGTGACACACTAGATGGTATAGAAGCCTGAGGCAGCCATGGAACCCTGGGGAGACAAGCTCACATAAGACATACGAGATGCAGGCTATTTAGAGACGAAACTGTTGGAATAGGACTGTGTTGGTCACCTACACATAATTTACATTAAAAATGTCTTTATTCCAGAGGGATTTTTTTTTAATGGCCTAGAAGCTTGGCGAACCATTGGACTGGCTACATTGTAAGCTCCCTTTGCAAGAGGAGCTCTCTCAGTCTTCTCAACCTCATCCCCAGTGTGGATGCTCTGCATCCATCCATCCATGCTCTGCACCGTGGTCAAAGCTGCTGCAAAATACAAAGAAAGAGCTGGAGCGATCGCTGTCAATAACATACAGCGGGGCAGGCGTCGAGACCTGAGTTCAATCCCTAGCACCCATGTGGAAAAGCTAGGTGTGGTGGCGCGCACTTATAATCCCAGCACTGGAGAGGCAGAAATGAAAAGATTCCCGAGGCTCATCGGCTAGCCAGCCTAGCTGAGTTGTTGAGCCTGAGGTCCCAGTGAAAGACTCGGTCTCTAAAAGAAAGTGGATAGCTCCTGAGGAGTGATACCTACAGTTAACTTCTGACCTCCACATGCACATGTATACGTGTGCACTCACAAACATGAGAACATACACACGTGTGTATACACACAACACAAGGCCAGTATCAGGACACTTGGACTATTCTAGACATCCAGTGGACACTGACTTGACACGTCCTGTGTGGGTCACTGGGGTTCAGCAACCAGATTATAGTCATGGACGGTGGGTTGGAGAATGGTAACAGTGTGACCATGCCCCTGCCTACTTGGACAGCAATGGGGACAGCTGGCCAGGAGAGGCCGTCAACGCCAGGAATGGAGTCAGTGCTATTCTGGCCAGCAGTGGTTGCTCTGCTGCCGTGGGGAGTCCAGCAGGGACTGTGTGTCATTCCATGGTTTTGCTCCACTTGGCATTTCTGGATCTCAATAATTCACACCTTTCCAGCCCTGGGCATTTATGGAGCAAGGACCAATTCTTTCTGTCTAACCCCAGGCACACAGCGAGACTCTCAGAATAGGTGCTAAACCAATGGAAGGTGGGACCAGCACTGTGTGCCAACAGAAGAGCATGGCGGGGAGTATCACCTGCCCTGGAACCCTGGGTTCACCATAATTATAAGTGACTTGAATTTACATCTCAACTTACTTGGCTATTTCTATTCTAAAATAGGGTCCATTATTAGGATATTAAGAGGCAGTATACGAAGTACAAAAGAATATGTGACCTACGTATATTTGAATGCACACAGCATAGTGACAGCCACCTTGGTGATCCTTTTCTATGTCATCCCCCGACGACCCCAGAGACCCTACCCTGGATAGCATCCTGAATCTTCTGATCAATGTTTCTATCACTTTTCACAGTTTCAGTTCAAAATTATATATATATAAATTATGTTTATTGTATTGAGCTTTATAAAATTATAAAATTTTATATGTCAAAAGTTATACATATTTAGTATATCTATCTTGATGGGGTTGAACATAGGCAAACACCCCATAGTATTGATGCCAGCCCTCTGGTACCAAACATAACCAACTATTTCCTTGTGTCTTTTTTCTTCTTTACTGTGGCTTTTTTAACCTTCGTGTGTGTGTGTGTGTGTGTGTGTGTGTGTGTGTGTGTGTGTGTGTGTGTGTGTTTAACAAAGATCTCACTATGCAGTCTAGGCTGGTCCCAAACTTATGATCCTCCTGCCTCAGCCTCCTGGGTGCTAGAATTACAGGAGTGCTCTCCACCACACCTGGCCTTCATGTATTTTTAGGAATTGAACTCAAGTTGTCAAGCTTGAGTAGCAAGCACTTTTAGCCCTGAGCCATCCCACCGGGTCCCAGCCATAGCATCCTTTCTAAGTGCACAGTACTATACTGCTGTCCGTAGTCATCACAGCGCACAGTAGCTCCCTGACAATTACTTATCTCATAGAAGTGAAACTTTATACATACCAAGCCACAAATCCTCCCTCCCTCTGTCCCCCCCCCCCCCCCGCCCCCCGCCGTGGCCACCATTCTACAATCTGCTTCTATGAATTTGGTTATTTTAGGTGCCCCGACTAAGTGGATTTGCCTTTCTATATCTGGCTTATTTCCCTAAATCTAATGTCTTCCAGGTTTATCCACACTATTACAAGTTGTAGTGTCTCTTTTTTCTGTCCTTGTCCCTCTCCTCTCCTCTTTCCTGTCAGGGTCTCTCGGAGTAGCCCAGGCTGGCCTTGACTTC